>CAKAOH010020332.1:0-44556 GCA_916701665.1 Sebastiscus tertius | reverse complement strand
GTGATGCATCACACGCTTTGTGTCACATATGACAATCCATCTCCTGATTTCAAGAGATTTTAAAGTTCATCTCAACACGTGATGCCCAAAAGTGAATCTCCACTTGGTGATTTAGACTGATTTTTGAAACTATTTTCCGATAAACATGTTGCCTCGTGCACATTAATGTGATTCTCCTGCTGGATAAGAGCCTCAAACGCCTGAAAATATTCACGTCGGATAAAAATCATCTCACTTTAATTCCCCGTCTCCGTTTCACTTGACACAAAGTTACCCGAGCATCTCGACAGTGGAGGAGTTTTATGATTTAAATTTGTTATTTTTGCGCTGTGCTCCTCGGCCAGTTGTCCCCGGGCCGTTCTGTCTCTGCCCATGTCTCCCGTCCTGAGATGAGCTGAGGGAAGGAAGGGAAACGGGGGAAGTAGAGCCCAGCCAAGAGGCCCCGGGGCCGCGGCCCTCTCTGGACCCCCAACCCCGGGTCACTGAGCACCTCGGGTCAGCCGGTCCCGCTCAGCCTCCTTGTGGGGGAATCGCCCGGCTACCGGATTGAGGAGGAGGAAGAGGAGGAGGAGGAGGAGGAGGCTCCCCCCGGTGTCTTGTGTAATCAACATTTAGAGAACAGCTGGAAGGAGGAGGAGTGTGTGTGTTTGTTGTGTGTTTTCTCACGTTCGGATATATTTGATCTGTGTGTTTTTGTTGCGTGTGTGCACGTGTAAACGGCTACCATGGCGTTAACAGGAGTAGATACGAGCTGGTGAACTACATCATTATGTATGTGTGTGTGTGTGTGTGTGTGTGTGTGTGTGGTCGGTGTGTATTCCCTGCTGGCCCTCAGTGCCCAGAGCGGGTTCAGTGTCGGGGTCTTTGCCCGCAAATCAAACTCCTCCTCTGGGTGCCAACATGCTCGTCTTTGGGTTCAACTGTCAGAGCGAAGAAACTGTGATTCACATAAGAATGTTGATATTTACAGTTTAAAGTATCAGCGAAACCACCCTATCGTTACATATACCTTCTATTTTACATCATCGCCACTTGTTTGGGAACTTTTTTTGCAACTTTTGGGCCTTTAACTCGCTGAAGTCACAGCTTTCGAGGCTCATACTCATAGTTTTTATGAATGACTCATCACTAACTGAACTGAATCCAGGCCCATGGACAACACACCCAACATGCATTCATTGAAGGAGAATTAGACCAAATGCAGCTGACCCAAACCGTGAGAGAACATCAACACGTGGAGCAATACATGTCATTTTTACAGTGTGCTGACTTGACTATGACTTGCCCCAAACTGCATGTGATTATCATAAAGTGGGCATGTCTGTAAAGGGGAGACTCGTGGGTACCCGTAGAACCTGAACCTGAACCTGAACCTCAATACCCATAACTCGCGAAAATTTAGCGCAAGTTTGGAGCGTTATTTAGCCTCTTTTGCGACAAGCTAGTATAACATGGTTGATAACGATGGATTCATTAGGTGTTTCTAGTTTGTGACTCCAGTCTGACTCGAGTCCACCCCTCTGTCTGAGAGCTGTGACCTTCATCAGAATGAAAGAAAAATCACTATCAGTTTGCACAAAGAGTTAAAATAAAGAACGACATTGAGCACCTGGCGGCAGAGAGTTCATATTGTGTTGTTTGTTTTGGATCTACAGTATAAATACTGTATTCTCTTCGGGTACAGAGCTAATGCAACAGATCGCTCTGTGTCGCACAACATTTGAATGCACCATCTGACTAATTACAGCAGCGTACGATCGGAGAACCTGTGAGGACCCTGAACGTGGCCTTCCGGTCAGGAAGAGGAAGCAGCCTCATTGTCGCTGCCAGAAATAATAATTTCAATAATTTTCTATAATTTCCAGCATCTAAACAGAGCAAACCAAGTCAGGAAACAAAGCCGGGGCCCGCCAAGCTCCGCCTCCGCCTCCCCCAGAGGCCTATGAGAGCGGCTGCCATCTAAAAACAGCCTCTGCAGCTGGCGGCCGCAGCGAGAGGCGTGCTTTCAGCGCTCACACCCGCAGTCGCAGTTTACTCCCGCTAAATGTATGGAATCAGGCTCTCGCTAAAAACTACAATTACAGGTGATATACAGATTGAAATCATAGGGGCCGCTTTTTTGTTGAGGAAAATTGTCCTAATGAGCGGTTTGGCGATTGGTGGGGTGGAGGGGAGGGAAGGGTTGGTGCTGCTGTTGGAGGAGACTGTGAAAGTCTTTCTCTTCAAGTGTGTGTGTGTGTGCTGGGGAGGTGTTGGGGGGGCATAAACAGCTGCACCTGCTGCTGCGGCGCACACTGCCACAGTTAATGATATCGGATGATATCATTAGGCAAAGTGCTCATAAACAGATGTTGGAGGCGCTGCCTAAACAGTGTCAGCTGAGCCGGTTTGCATTTCTGCGAACATATTATTTATATAGGGCATTTAAGTTTGTTATGTTAATAACCCCTCTATTAACATGCAGGATGTGGCACAGGAAGAATTAAACTGCACTGCAGCACAGAGTTAAACTGCACCTCGGCGTCGCGGCAAAACCTCGGAGGCCGATCAGAGGTGTGAGGAGCTGACGGCAGGCTGGAGACGAGACCAGCTGAGTCTGATCCACATCCACCTGAGTTCCCATCTAGACCAGGAAATCATCCTAATTTCAAATTGAGACGTAATTAGAAATGATTCTATTTAGTAAATTCAACACGGAAATGATCTGATTTTTACAGACATTTTAGATGCAGGTGAGTTTCCTGCTGGATATTTCAGAGTACTGCAGGTTCACTTTATGAATGACTTAAAGGGATAGTTTAGATGTTTAGAGTGTGGTTGTATGAGGTACTTCTCTATAGTCAATGAGTACCAGCACGGGAGCAAAGCAATGTAATGCTGCAGACGGGGCGGACACCTAAAAACATCAATATCAGTTTAAGTCATTCATAAAGTTCATCAAGTCTTATTCTGAAATTAGGATGATTTCCTGGTCTAGATGAGAACTCAGGTGGATGTGGATCAGACTCGGCTGGTCTCGTCACCAGCCTGCCGTCAGCTCCTCACACCTGATCACGATCATGATACTTTGCATGATACCTGCAAGGAATTATGGGTAAAATGTGTTCAATTTAAATTAAAAAAGGATGTGATGTTATATTATAACTGTGGGCATCTTTTAAATTACTAACATAATCATGGCTAGCATTAAGTTATTGCTTTAATAATGATAATATTGTATTGCACAGTGAAATCTTCCTTATCCGTCCCCTTTTACACAGCAAAGTTGATTAGTTAACTTGTTTACAAGTATACATATATCAGTATCTATATCTAAGAGATCCAGCTGTACCACTAAAAGTTAAATTCTGTTAAGGATTTTCTTTAAAATCAAAGATGATCACTTGGAAATGATCTCAAATTTATGATCAAGATGGGCGGAAATTACAGAGTCAGGACCAGAACAGTCATAAATTGCATCAGCGTGAGATCTAACCCTTTAAATATAATGTACGTTAACAAGAGGGACAGACCATAATAAACTAAGAGAGACCAGCAGAGTGAAGTAAACATCCAATACAACGCTGCTTACAGAAACATCGTCTGAATGGAGGAACGTTGTCGTCACAGGTCGGCTGGATGTAGCTGTAGACGGCGCTGATCAATCTGTGACAACACAAGAAAACACACTGTTGGATACTCAAAATAACTACATGAATGTGTGTACTTTAACTACACATGAACCCAGGGGAGTAACCCTGTTACTGTGTGAGCCTTTCTCTGAAGAACTGAACCAACAACCTTAGAAATGAACCCTCTAATCCAGCTGTTAGTGCCTTGCTCTGGGGGATTTCACCCTGACGGCCAGAGTTAACCTTATACACAGGAAGTACATAAAGTACCACTTATACT
Source organism: Sebastiscus tertius (assembly GCA_916701665.1). NCBI lineage: Eukaryota > Metazoa > Chordata > Actinopteri > Perciformes > Sebastidae > Sebastiscus > Sebastiscus tertius. The sequence goes on along the minus strand of CAKAOH010020332.1, from coordinate 40,665 downwards.
ACTAAAACTACCTGAAATATAGAAAATATTTCAGGTAGTTTTACTCTGTTGTTATCAAACATTAATTGTTGTTGTTGACACAGCATCGACTTAATGTAGCAGTAAATTATCAACATATTTAAACAGTTCATTATAAAGACACAGAGACAGAGACAACCTTAAACACTTGTTAAATCCTCTCCTTTCTGTCTCCATCTAGATCTACGGAGAGAAACCAAGGTGAGCCAACAGCTGCTGCTAGTTTACCTCTCCTCCTCTCTCCACCTGTGAAGCTCATCTCAATCTGCTTTCAACATTTGTTTGGTTTTTGGGTTTAGAGGTGGAGGGATGTTTGAACAGACATGCCAGATGGAAAGGTGTTGTTTTATTTTTACCTTCATAATGTTTGTGGTGCAGGAGGAAGAGGTAAAACTATCCACAAACTTCTGATTACAATGTGATCCACCTGAGCTACAGTACCACTTCCTCTCCTCCTTCTTCTTCTTCTTCTTCTTCGTCTGTTCATTTCACATCTGAGGTGCACTACTGCCACCTTCTGCTTCGGAGGGTGGTTTAACTCCTACCCATTCATTAATCTCAAATACAACAAAGAGAGGACTGCTGCATGTTGTCTTCAGTCTTCCTACAGTCATAACTCCATACTTTGTAAAACTGCTTCAGGCTAAAAGTCTTAATCACTTGTCTTTTCTGTGAGGCTTTTAATGTGAAGGATCTACAGGAAGTGTTGAGTTTGAAAACATCATTAGCTATGTTCCAAATCGCATATTTTTCTTTTTACTTTTAGTACGTACTGCAGCTTCCCTTACAATGTATGCACTGTTGCATGCAGTATGCACACAACTGGGACACACTACTTCATCATAACTCCGCCTTGAACTTTGACCCTCTTGTGCAGAGGTACCTATGTATTGGAACATAGTAAATCTTTTTCTGGCACACTAAATAGTGAGGTAGTATGGGTATTGGAAAGTAAACTGAGGAAAGCATGCATTATAACTCACTGGAAAAGGTGCATTTTTCTTTACTGATTCTGGTTTTGATTTAACATTTGATGATATACATTTAAAGTATTTACTGCATGTAGACATATTTATGAGCTAAAATATTTAATCACACATTTTTTATCTGTTCAAAATGAACCTTAAAGGGAGATTTGTTAAGTATTTAATACTTTTATCAACATGGGAGTGGACAAATATGCTGCTTTATGCGAATGTATGTATATATTTATTATTTTAAATCAGTTAACAACACAAAACAATGACAGATATTGTCCAGAAAGCCTCACAGGTACTGCATTTAGCATAAAGAATATGCTCCAATCATAACATGGCAAACTGCAGCCCAACCGGCAACAACAGCTGTCAGTGTGTCAGTGTGCTGACTTGACTATGACTTGCCCTAAACTGCATGTGATGATCATAAAGTGGGCATGTCTGTAAAGGGGAGACTCGTGGGTACCCAGAGAACCCATTTACATTCACTGATCTGGAGGTCAGAGGTCAAGGGACCCCTTTGAAAATGGCCATGCCACTATTTCCTCGCCAGAATTTAGCGTATGTTTGGAGTGTTATTTAACCTCCTTACCAACAAGCTAGTATGCAAGTTGCGTTAATGTTAATCTACTCTCTCTCTGTCCTTGGTTGTGTTTTCTTCTCTCTTGCAGCTCCAGTACAGATATACGTTTACATGACAGTTTAGTGCAGCAATATATATAGCAATATATTCAAGTAAAGAACTGCAACGGGCTCGGAGCACCTTGGAGGAGGAGAGCATCACGCCTCACTTTTAAACAGCACTCATACACGTGTTAACAGATTTATGTAAAAGGTTAACGTCCTTGTGTTATTCTGCTCAGGCGCTGCCATTTCACCCCCCTCCTCTCCACCTCCCCACCTCCCTGGCTGGAAAAAGGGGGAACAGGCGCCCATTTCCCTGCCACCATTATGCTCATTTGTCCTGTCAAGAGAATGACAGGCCGGTTGACTCTTCCCCAGATACGACCATTAGGTAACGCTCTGTCATCTGACAGCGAGGCATTCTGCCGCTCCCTAAAAACCCCCTAATTATTTCCTTCGCCAGAGACAGGCGGCGGCGGGTAGGTAATTTTTAACCTTTCACGTGCACCTGGGGAACCCTCCTCCGGGGAGCCAAGGTGCCTGTGTGGCATTCAGTCATCAAAACATGACCTTTTATGGCCGTTCGGAGAGCAGTTGGCACCGGGTGCCACGCGCCGGCTAATGCTAATGTTGATGACTAATTTATGCATCAGCCGACCGCATCTGCAGCAAGTTTAGGGTAGCAACAATGTGTGATGGAGCGGTGAGAGGGGAGAGGAGGGAGGAAGGGGCATCAGTGCAGAGCAAGCAGAGGTGAAAGGCATTTTGGGGGAAGGGGTGGGGCTTTGGAGACACCCGGTAGCCTGGCACGGCAGGGAATTCAGGGGGCTAATTATGTTGCAGGGAATACATTCGGCGTGACCAGCGAGCCTTTTTAGAATTTGTCTAGCGCAATCTGACTAACGTGGCTGACCTTTACTTTTTTTTAGCCCAAATTGCGGGAGACCAGAGAGCATGCACGATGTGTGCATATTCTATGACCTCATTGGCTTTTTTCTTGTGTGGCCAAATGCTGCGCAGCACCTTTCCTACCCGAGAACGACGGGTGTCAAAAATCAGCTCATCACATGTGAGTTTTAAAGCTTTACAGCAGATGCAACAGCACATTTACAGGTTTACACTCACAGATGACTGGTCTCTCTCGGCTGAGGCCTTTTTTAGCCAGAGTGGCTTGTTAAATGAGGATGAAAAAAAAACAGATTTACTTTCTTTCTGAGAGTGAGATGAGAAGATTGAAACACCTCTCATGTCTGTACGCAACCCTGTCTCCTACAAAATGACGTTCAACTTGCTTTTTCAATTACGTTCTGAGGGAAACGTATTTTCTCCTAGATTACAGTCGCAGTTTTCAACACGTGGTTAAGATTGTAAATTGAAACAAAACAAAACTACTTAGTTAGGTTTAGGCAACACAACTACAGGGTTAAGTTGCTTGTTGTACTACGTCACTCGCTGCGGCCGTCTGCGGACTAACAACGTTGTTGTTTGTGATACGTCAAAGACAAACGTATTCAAAATACAACAGCAGACAGTTAGCTTAGCTTAGCATAAAGACTGGAAACAGGGGGAAACTGCTAGCCTAGCTCCTGTCCAAAGGTAACAATAAAAGCCACCTAAGAGCACCTCTAAAGTAAATGTCCGTTTGTAGTAATGCACTGTAATTCATATATATATTCCACCAAAATCACGGTCTTCTCCTAAACCTAACAAGTAGTTTAAAAAATGTAAAAACTTGCGTAAGCTATCAAACAAAAAGTAGTATGAGGATATGTTGGGAATAATTATAAATAAATCTGTTTTTGGATTTAAAGAAACATAAAAGCAAACATGATTCTTTTTATTTTCACGTCCGTAGCAGAGAAACGGATGGGTGAGAAGGAGCGAACGCCTCCTGCTCCGTCAGCCTGTCTGAGCGATGGCGACGGGGGTGACACAGACATTTATGTGGGAGCATAAAATAAAAAAAGGCACAGCCTCGGGCTTTACAGTCAGCTGACAAAAACGCTGCATGTTTATAATCTCCCCCAAAATTCCTGCAAGTCCATAAATTGTTATTATCATGAAGTGTTTGGTGGAGCAGACAAATGGAGGTGTTGGGGTGAAGATGAGATGGATTTCATGCAGCAGGAGAAGGAAGCTAATCGGATCAGAAGTAAGTGATGGTGCTACGCCGCTTGATGATTTGTATGAGTCCTCCTCTGCTCGCTGTGTCTGTATATTCATTGTCAGCCAGAGAAAGATGCTGATGAACTCTTTGTTTAGACAAATCAGGAAATTACTTATTTTGCCGGAAAGCGTGATTTTTTATTTTTCTCTCTCACGTTGTGGAGAAAGGTCACGGCGAAGTGTTTCCCTCGAAGCAACAATAAAACACAAGTAAACACAAAGCAAGACGGATTCAAGCCGCCGTACGTTCACGCAGCCATTAGTGATTTATACTGGGTTTGTAATCCCTCGCTCCGGCCGCCCTGCTGCCATTAAGCCTCCAAATTACATGTTCTATCAAGAGCAGCCGCTCTCACCTGAGTATTGGATTACTGAAATAAAATATGAATAATTAATACTGAGAAATAGGTTCCTGGCAACAGGAATGGCTGCAATTAAATAATGAGCATTATGTTTCTTCTTCTGTTTTTTCTCTCCTCCTCCTCCTCCTCCTCCGGTGTCGTTTGATCTTCTCGGGTATCTCTACCAGGGGAGTCGGTGCATCCTCTTCTTCTTCGTTGGTTCTTCCTTGGCTGGGTTGACTCCCCTGGCCACTGGGGCGAGAGACCTGCCTTCCGCCTGTGTTCTCTATTCTTCCTCCTCCTCTTCTTCTTCATCTTGTTTTTTCTTTAATAAGCTGCCGTTAAATAAATTAGAAAATACCCACCCAGGGGTGATCAGACGGCCACAAACCCTTGTCATCTGTCTCCCGGCGCTGCCAGGCAAAAGAGAGCAAGGGAGGGAGGGAGAAGAAGAGCCAGGATTTCTTCTTCTTCATCTTTTTCTTGGTATTCTGTCAGAGGTGAGAGGGAGGAAGAGCGAGAAGAACAGGCTCGTTTTCGCCCTGCCAGACAACCGAAGGCGATCCGCCATTTGCTAAAAAAAAAAAAATTCCATACATCCATATTTATTTAATGCGGCGAGGGAATACATAAGGAGGAGAGGAAGGAAGCGAAGGAGACAGACAGAGAGAGAGGAGGGAAAAAAACTTTGCTACATATGGAGTGCTTCTTACAACTAATCAGCAGACTGTTGGTGATTGGGGCCGCGGGCGCCAGGTTGGCTCCAACCAGAGTTAGCACAGTGCCCAGGTCTTTGCTGCAGGCTGCACAGGTTGGCCTCAACTCTGCTGGGGAGCAGATGGCGAGCCAAAGCTTGTAGTCACACTTACCTTCCCCACTAAATCCCTAATCCCTCCGTGGACGCTCCTCCAAGGCAGGTTTTTGGAGGCAGAAATAGGGGTTACAATCTGGACCGGCGCAGCGCCTGCCAAAACACTCACAACACAGAAATGCAAATTAACTTATTTGTGTTGTCCGCCGGCCAAGGCGCCGCTTCTTTTGCGAGTAATTAAGATACCTTGAAAAATATTTGTAAAAGATCAATAATTTGAAATGGACAAATAACAATGCAGAGAAAGAGAGAGTGGAAGAATAAGCGAGGGGTGTGGAGGATGTTTTTTTATTTCGGTCTTTACCCCCTCCTCTCCGTCTGCAGCCACCAATCACTCCCTCCTTCACCTACAGATAGGACAAACTAGTCCCTCAGGTGTCGGCGCCGTCGACCTTCTGAGGCGTTTGATTACGGCCACTGGAAACAACCAACTGGACGTCAAAGACACGCAGCGTTTCTGTTGAATGTTCCTTTAAAGCCGGCAGCTTGAGGCCGCACAAAAAAAACAGAAAAAAGAAGAAAAAAAAGCAAGCGCCCCCTGAATCAGTAACTGTTAGAGGAGGCGTAGGAGCCTCGGTGACACCTTTCAGCTGTGCTAGTTGGCTGGTGCTTAAGCTACGCGCTAACACACACACACACACACATACACACACACACACACACACTGTTATTAGCCTGGTGTCAGCAGCACTAAATGGGCTGCAGATGTTAATGCACTGTTTTAGATACAGTGGCAGGAAAAAGAGGCAGAGACGGCCCCATTCAGACGCAGAATAACTAAATAGAGAGAGAGAGGAACACATTCATTAGTGAAGAACACGCGCTGGATAATAATTCAGAGGTGATGCATTATAAACAGGGCTGTTTAAACACAGTGGGCATGTTTAAAATCTTAGAAACAGACAATGTGTAGCTTTTACTTCTGTTTATTAGATCAGTCACAGTCCGAAGAGGCTTTTTGTTTAAGTCAGGCAGGACATCTGTATCTCCAAGTTTCATCCAAGTGTTGACCTTTATTTATATTAAATAAATAAAAAATACATTTCCATGCCTTTGCCTCTGTTGCGATTGTCTCACAGGTCTCCTATGCTTGAATTAAACTGGAAATTGAGGGATTTTATTTATGTTTACAGTATAATTATTACAGTATATTCTGCAGAAAAGCATCCTCTTCATGCATTTAATGCTGAGATATGTTTGAATGCAGTTTTCTTAAACCATTTGAGAATATTGTTTCTCTTCATTGGAGTTGAAATCAGCTGATTTCATGAGTCTTGAGTTTTTTTTTTAACTAGATGATATATAGTTTGCTCTGTATTTGCCGTTATGATATGTATGTTAAAACATCCTGCTATACTGAATGTTTATAACTTTTGCATAAGGTAAGCAAAATGTTTATTCTTTTTATTTAATTGCACAATTGGATCTCCTCCCAACACACAGGAGCAATCTGATTCATCATATTCTATTAGCTGTGAAGGTTAAAAATGGAAAATTAAAATGATTCAATTATGATTAATAAAAGTAATTCACTTTTTCTTGCTGTTAGCATCCCCGCTAGTTAAACTCTGAACACTTGACTGCCTGTGCAGACTGTTACTACTCCCTGGAAGATGATTATCTGGTGAAAGTTCACTGGACTTTAATTAAATAATATGTTTATGCACATTTAAAAAATATTATCAAATTAAACATATAGATAGAGATGAAAACGTACATTTTTGTTAAACTATTATGAGCATTAAAATAGATCCAGGTTTATTTTTTATTGTATTTAATTTGTAAAATTGTATTATATTGTTTTTTAATAATCACATATTTGATTGTATTTATTTGTATAATTTAATATTTGATTATTTGATAAATTACTTATTTTATTGTATTTAATTTGTATAATATTTATCCTATTTTACTGTTATTTTATTCATCTATTTTTATTTTACTTCACACTTTTACTTTTACTATTACTGTTATCATAGATTTTAATTCTATTTTATTATATTTTTATCATTTTATTGTCTTGCTTGCATTGGTCTCAAATTGTCAAATTGCTGAATTGTTTTATTCTTTTCTATTGTTTTCACGGTCCACACTTGTTCTGTCTTATTTTGGCAATCTGAACTGCACTAATTTGTATTGATAAAGTTGGATTGATTGATTTAGCTATCTAGAAACTAAAAAAGAGCATCAAAAACATGATTAATAATATTTAGCTGCGATAGAAAGCTCTATAATTCTTGTTCACATTTGGATTATATCTTTAAAACATAAAGTCAGAACCTATTTGAGTTAAAATGACTCAGTGAAAAAGCTCCGTCTTTACCGGTATTAAACTGTTCTGGTGTCACGTCATCCTCCGGCAGCACTCGGCGCTGTACAGTAAGTCTGAGAGGGTCTGAAAGGCCTCTGGGAGCAGCCAGGCGGATCAAACGCCCTCCCCAGTATCCCACCAGATGTCCTTACTGGGACGGGTTCAGATGGTCCCAGCGAGCGGCGAGGGAAAGGTCAGAGTCACACAGTGGGTTAAACTGGACCCATCATGACACTGGGCAGCACCGGCCCGCTCATCGGCAGGGATTATTTCAATTAAGGCTCACGCTGGCTGAACGCGGGATTACAACCGGGTTTAGAGTGGCAGGACGCATCTGAACACAGCACACGCTCAGACAGCTCCCACAGATTATACGGCTGAAATGGGACAGTCATAATTAGCATTAAAACGAGAGGTCATTTTCTATAAAAAGATAGATTTTAAAAAATATTTTGAAGTGGGTTGCATACAGAGAATATTTCTACTTTATTTTTTTATCAGTCGGTTACATTATTACAAATATCATTTTATATACTGCTTTAATTTTAATGTTTAATTGTGTTATAGTGCCCATCAGGAACCCCATAATGTCCCAACTCAATACCGTTCTGTTTATCTGGAGAGTATATTTTAATTTTCACATTTATATATTTAATTTGAAGAATTATTTCAGTATTTTGCAGGTCTGTTCTTGGATTTCAGGCTTTTTATGTATACTTTTGTGTGTCTAAAAATGTATTTCTATTAAAAAAAAGTTGCAGAAGTATTTAAAAGTGGGATGATCTGTCCCTTTTTCTAAATATTGTTCCATTTTTCTCGCAAACTGCACTGAAAATGAGTCTTTTGGAAACAAATTTGACCCTTGACCTTGTTTTGAGACAGTTGAATTAATCCCTTTTATTCATTCTTTGCACTCCCACACACTCTTACACTGTTTGAACCACACATTCTTGCACTATTTGACGCCCCGTTTAAAGTAACAACCTGACCTGTTTATACTGTAGGTTTAGCAAACATAAAGTTTAGCTTTGTTTTCTTTCTTTTAGCCGTGTGCCGCTGAGCATCCTCCTGTATATCTGTTCTTGGCTTGATGAGTAATTAGATTGAAAGCTTGTGGAAACATACTTAGCCTATAAAGCTGATTATTGCCCCTTAAGTAACTTTAAGTTTGTTAAAATCATCCTAATCCACTCAGACTGAGAGTATCGTATATATTCCGCACCATGTTCGTCCAGCTCTTCTTTGACGCCACACAATGTTTACACTGAGTGAAATATTCAAACCCTAAACTCACAGGACATATCTGGTATCCTGAAAATCTTCTCTCCACTACAACTTGAATACATTTCTGTGGGTTTGAACAAACGTTGGCTGCACAATATGACATTACATTTAACAAAACGTGACCTCATCTTGTCAACCTGATCTCACAGGAAGGCGTATAAATAGCACGACATTACAAGGACATTCTTTAGGCTTTTTGCGTGTCATTTGTACGCCACTCGACAAAACTATAGTAACAGCCGCAGTTAGATTTAGGTAACAAAACCACTTAGGTTTAGGAAAAGCATCTGGGCTTAAAGGAGCAGTGTATCTAGCGGTGAGGTTGCGGATTGCAACTGACTGAAGCCTCTCCCGTGGTCGACGCGAAAACATGAATGGCCCTCTCAAGAGCCAGTTGTAGGTCATTTGGATCAGGGAGCCTGTGCGTAGACTGTGTGAAGGAAGAGAGAGAAAGCGGCGGCAAGTAGCGTTATCGACTCAAGCAGGAGAAGTTAATATAGTTTGGTTTGTCCGTTCTGGGCTACTGTAGAAATTTGGCGGTACAACATGGCGGACTCCGTGAAGAGGACCTGCTCCCCATGTAGATATAAACGTCTCAAAAACACAATGACTCTTATTATCAGATTATTATACACTAAAGAAAACACATTTATTAATATGATATATTCCATTTCTGCCAATAGATCCCCCTAATTGTAGTATGTAGTATGTAACCTAAGTCAAATATGTACGAAAAACATGTGACAAACATCACTAACGTAACATACAAAACATTTAAAGGTTAAAAGTTCTGTGTTTGTTGGACCCATCCACCATTTTTATTCTGTGCCACTAGCTCTGAGTGTAGTATATGTACACCGATGCATTTACATTGCAGTCACATGGCGTACAAATGACCAAAAAGCAAAAATGGCGTTCTAATTGCACGCTTAATACCTTGTGCATTATCCCGTCATTCATGTGCCTTTTGGGGTGAACGGGCTGGACATGTGGACAGGCAGAGAGCCGGGTGATCCACCATTAAAGGGTGATCTGTGAACTTCATATATTACTTTATATTTGGAGAATATACTTGATCAAGAGACACCTGATACACGTATAGTGATGGAAATAAAAACTTAAACGGCAGATTTGTTGATTAAGACAGTGAAGCTCTGACCTCTGACCTCTCTGTGGAAGACACAACAGATAAAACCACCCCTACGGGGATCAATAAAACATGACATAACTCTTATCAAAGCTACATGTTAAAACCAGTAAAATGAGGGAGAGAGAGGGGGGAGTCCTCCCAGAGGGATAATTACCTCCCATCTCTTCTTCTTTGCTATTCATAGATGTGCTGCTGCTATTATTGGCAGAGAAGAAGAAGGAAGGTGGTATCACATATTGAGTGAAGAGCATCATGAGGATCATGAAAGGTAAAACCAGCCAATGAGAGACTATTAGCCTCTGCCCCCTGCGCTGTATGCATGGCATGATTTGGACATGAATAGCATTACCGCCCGGCCGCCGTTCAGCATTCACGGCGGCGACCGGCGACTCCGTCTGGCATTTCACCTGCGGACGGTCCGGATTGATTGAGATGCGTCGGAGGAGACGCGGCGAAGCCTCACCTAATTGGCCCCGGAGTCGGCCCTAATTCCTGATTCTCAGGGACGTCCACATTTCAAAGCAGCGGCCGGATCAATTAATGGACCGGTAATGTGTCTCATTTTCATACAAGGCGAGAGTCTTGGGTCGGGGAAAATCAGATATCAGCCACCTTCGACTGAGCAAGGCGAGAATCACACGGAGTTATGTGAAGAGGAATTCAATATGAGAGCAAATAGCAAAATGAATATTTTTTGTCTGGCTCTTATTTCTCCTCAACATGTTTTACTTTAACTCATCTCATTCAAAAAGTCAAAACATCTCTTCTTCCTCTGTGCCGTTACAGCTCAGTGTCAGTTACAGCTCATTACATGCATAGTCTTTTCAAAATAAACTTCACAGGAAACTACTTAGTTATGTTGGAAAAGATGGTGGTTTGGGTTCAAATAACATTGGAAGTGGCGTAACTTAAGTACAGAAGTTATATGACAAATAAATCAACGTTGACTTCTGGTTTCATCACACAGCGTGTATAAGAAGTGGACGTAGTCACCGTGACGTCACCCATTGGTTCGTGGACTGACGCTTTAAGTACCATTAAATGATTTACACCTTAAAGGATATTTTGCATGACAATATGCATCAGATTTTATTCCTGCCAGCTCTCCAGTGCTCCTCCATGATGCAGCCGGACACGGTTGATTTGTAATAAAATCCCAGCACCTACTGTAAGAATCAGAGGTGTAACGGAGTAGCTGGCAGCGTTTCTCTGCTCCACTCCGGCTCTGACAGCCGTAACCACGCAGCACTTTAAGGTAGAGCAAGGTAGCTACACCCCTGCTGTTTGCTCAACGGCAGCCTGTTTGAAATATGAATGAGCAGCCCGTCTATACATCATGTTCGCTGACATGTTGTATTAAAATTTATGAACGACTTCATCAAAAAGCACTTTCTGCCAGACAGATTTGCCCTGACATCGGAGTTACATGGCTGGTTGGAGCCTCAGATAAATGTGTGTGTGTGTGTGTGTGTGTCAGTGGCTAAGTGTGAAATTATGTGCACGGTGAGCCAGTGTGTGTGCACTATGTGTGTGTTCAGAGACTCTGCAGCCTCACTAAACCAAAGTAAAGACGTTTTAACAACACAGTAAAGGAAATAAATAGCAGAATAAAGCAGAGCTGCGACGATTCATCGTATTGATGTGAGGTTCATGTCCGGCGTGTTTATCATCTATCTAACTAAGAAAAATGAAATTCAAAAAAGTTAAAAACTACTATGTTAACGGATAAAAGTGAACAAAACTCAACAGCAACTAGTTAATGATTTACACTGACAGTGTGTGTGTGTGTGTGTGTGTGTGTGTGTGTGTGTGTGTGTGTGTGTGTGTGTGTGTGTGACACTGTGTGTGTTTTGGTTATGAAATAATACCTGTCATCTGCCGACTGCTGAACCCTGAAAAGGGGGCAGGTTTTCCAGGTCAGCCCGCCATCTGTCAGCGCAGCCCTCTCCTGTTCCCGCACATTAGCACCTGATTGGCTGGAACCGGCCTGAGGTGGGCGGGGCCACTCGCAGCCTCCCACCCCCCCCGCTGCTGGGACCCAGCGGAGGCGAAGGCAGTCACATGCAGGCACACTAACAGTCGCTGAGGAGCTCCCGCTGTGCACGCCGACAAGTGTACGGACCTACAGTATATAAGCATGGACACACAAACACACACAGGTGAATGACAAACGTTCCAACTATATTTGCATGTAGAAATCCTGAGGTAAATGCAGATTATTGCACATTTCTGACAATGTTTTTAGTAAATAAACAGAAATAAATCAATATTTAAAGCATTGACACCCTACTAGGGGTCGCCGAAACTTTACAGCGGGTTAAAGATATACAGTTGGCCTCTATCTCAGCATTTCATTCATTTCTGTGGTGAAAACTAAATATTATTTTTAAATGTTGTATTATTATTTAAGATATAAACAGGATAAGGGCACGGTAAAGCTATATTCACAGAGCCTTCCCTCTCTGCTGAAGAGCCTCATTCTGCATTAGAAAAGTACGCAGTTAAAACAAGCAAATAGAATTATTTAATTGCTATTAATCGCATGATTGTCCATAGATAATCGTGATTAATCACAATTAACTTGCCCCTGTAAAGGGGAGACTCGTGGGTATCCAGAGAACCCATTTACATTCACACATCTGGGGGTCAGAGGTCAAGGGACCCCTTTGAAAATGGCCATGACAGTATTTCCTCGCCAAAATGTAACCTAAGTTTGGAGCATTATTTAACCTCCTTCGCAACAAGCTACTATGACATGGTTGGTACCGATGGATTCATCAGGTTGTCTAGTTTAATATGATACCAGTATCTCCTTCTACTCAAAATCGCACGTTGCGTTGATGTGTTAAAGAAATTGGCATTATAATTGCGTTAACTTTGACAGCCCTTCTTCTAATAAAGTTTGTTGCCATAAAACTCCTACTGTCTCCTATTATACAACTACTGTATACGTTTTGAAGAATGCACAATGTAAAGTTTTCAGACAGCGTTGTCTGTTGAGGAAGCAGGTCACACACATGCTGGCTAAGGGCAGAGAGAGAGCGAGAGGCTGTTTGGTTTTTGACAGCTGGCATATTAATCTTCCAAATTTCATATAAAATGTGGTTTGAATCTGTGGTTGTGTTTCCATATAGCTGGATCTCTGACTCTTGTATGTGTGTCGGTTAATCTTTACACCCTTAATACACACAGGCTGTCATAACAGCACTGATGAGCAGAGATGGAGGTCAAACGATAGATAACTGTGCACATTATTATTTTGTAATGTATAAAAAACAGAGGCTCCCTCCCTCCTTCCCTCCCTCCCTTCCTCCCTTCCTCCCTCGCTAGTTCAGCTGTCTGGTCAATGGGACCGGGGCAAGTAGCCAAGCATGTACAGCCAAGCCTCCCCCACCTCCTCCCCCCTTCCTCTCCCATCCAGACGGCCTCCTGTTCAGCTGCGCCGCTCGCCGCAGGTTCCAGCCAGGTCAGATGTTCAACACGAGCGACAACATGTTCGCTCCTCACCGCTGTTTACCGCGCCGGGCTGTCAGCTCCAACACACGGAGAGAACTCACAGTGATGGAGAAGACTCTCAAACAGCATTTACGACTCAAAATCTCTCTAGCAAAACCCAAACTAATGAAGTCCTGCTAATTAAACATTAACAGGTTTTATAGACTAGCAGCGTAGCTGTAGTCAACAACACTGTGTGGATTCACATGGCCTGCTCTGGTGAGCGCTTATTGAAGATTTACAATATTTCTGACCAGTTTTTAAATCAGAATTTACAGAAATAATGACAATAAATGAACTTCTGTTTTCCAAAGACGAGATAGTATCGCTGAACATGAAGACAACGGAGTAGAAGCGCTGCTGGTTATCACATACAGGTGCTCTTTGGATGCTTATCATCATTGCATTGGGAGGAATGTGCTGTCAGGAAAGTACAAAATGCAAAAATAATCCAATGCACACTGTAGAGATCGTGCTAAATTAAAATGCCTTTATTTACATGTTTAAAATGACCGATGCATAGCGACCGACAGGTCTTCATCAGGACAATGACCCTTAATGCCAGGTCAAATAAAGGCATTAGAGAACATATTTATTGAACAAGAGAGTATTTGTCTCTGCATCTTGGCTGCAGAAAAATACATATATTAACTGCAAGATTCATTTTGATTTGACATTTAGGTGAGTCATTTTGTATGTATGTACTGTATAGACTGTATATACACAAATACACCTCGTGGTTCCACTGAAGAACAAGTAAATGCATCATTTTGTTCATGCACTCTGACTGTTAACATCTTGTACATACAGACAGGTGGTGGAAGGTCGAGAACCAGAAGGTAAAACATCACTTTGGACGTGATATCAGCAGTAAAGGTTTTAACACATCAGGTGTCTGAACATGTTAACACACAACTTGGACTCATCTACAATTTATGTGACGTGCAAACGAATGCAAAACAAACACATCGTGCTCAGAGTTTAGCAATCTGGAGTATTTTTGTTGATACATGAGAATACAAATAGAATAGAAAACCTATATTTCTATATACATGATCTTTAAATTTTCAGAATTGTGTGCATATGTCCATATCTATGTGTGTATACAATGGAATTGCTCAATCACCATTATGTTACCTCATTTGACTATAAATAGTGACTTCACAGACATTTATTTAAATAAAAATCATCGAGATTTCCACTTTAAAATGTAGGAATGACAAACATCTTCAGCCACTTGTTGACATCTGAGCTAATGAGGATTGTGAGATGCAGCTAATAAGCTAATAAGTCGACCATTAGTTCAAATTAAAGTCAGGAAAGTTAAACTGTAAACCTTCTGTTCTGTTGATTCTGTTTGTTGCCCTAATTTTGCACATTTTCTTTTTCTTTATCCTCACTGTAGGCTACATCCTCACTGTAGGCTACATCCAGTGTTGTGCATGTGAGGAATAACATTATTATTATAATTATTAGTGTTTAGCTGCTTTAAGGTTCCTGAGACACAAAAGCAGTCTCACTTAGCTCAAAGTGGAACTGCAAACTTCCAATTCATCACTTCTTCTGAGACTTTAAATTGTGTTTTTACAAGACTTGACACTGAATGACACCAAACAAACGTCCAGCTTATAGAGAGAAAATGTCAAACATGCAGGAAGTCACTTTTTCCACATGCACTGACACGCTGCACACTCTCACTCACACACACATACAGACACACAGAGTGCAGCGGTGGTCTGAGTCAAAGGTGCAGGGCTGCCCCGCTAGCTGCCCAGGTGCAGAGCAGATAGGGTTGCAGCGCGTAAACGGCTAATTCCAGCACGGCTGTGGGAACGCCAGCTGCCCCCGTATTTCTCAAAATCTGAAATTGTTTTGGATTCGCGCGCCAACAGAAGGACTCGACATGCAAGAGTGAAAGCAGCTCGTTTCCTGTGTCTTCCCACGTCAATAAAATAAGTGCTCGGTACCGTGGCAAAACCGAACTTCTGTTCTCCAGCCTCACCCCCCGCCGTCTCCCCTTCCTCCCCCCCCGTGTTTGATAGATGATACCAAATGTATTTGAGCTTTATCAAAGCGGGAGGACTCGAGCAGAAAATATGCATATGTTTGACCATTAAAGCCTCGCACAATATTGACTGTACTTTTCCAGGAAAGTCAAACGGTTTCGCTGCATTCCTGCTCAATGTATGCAACCTTTAAACCTTCAGCACACTCGTTTCTGCAAATGAGAGTCGCAGTCTGAGTCGTAACGAGCTGCACTTTCCACACAGTCCATGCAACCTTTAAACCTCTGCAAACTTGCCTTTGTTCGGCTGCTGCAGACACACTTTTAGAGCTCATTTACAAAACATGATGTTGGTTTTGAAAAACCAAATGATTATTAGGTTTAGCACATACAGTGGAGCGGGGT
Organism: Sebastiscus tertius; assembly: GCA_916701665.1. Lineage (NCBI taxonomy): Eukaryota > Metazoa > Chordata > Actinopteri > Perciformes > Sebastidae > Sebastiscus > Sebastiscus tertius. The sequence continues at coordinate 25,018 of CAKAOH010020332.1, read as the reverse complement.
TAAAGTGCTCTTTTGTTAAAAAATGTGCAGCAATTTCCTTTAAAAGTTTTATATAATGTGAAGAAAAAACCACCGAGTACAGATCCAAATTACAAAGATTTTTTTAACACCTTTTCTTTAAAACTAGTTGTTTTCTTTTTCTTGTCTTTTTAATGATCAACTATGTATTTTTTATTTAATTATTTAATTTTAATTCATCTTCTACTAGAAATAATTTCTTGTTTTTCAAAATTTTTATAATACTTATTTAGGTATTTTATCCTATATGTTGTTTATTAATCTTTTATTTGTAATATATATTTCTAAATATTGTTTACGAATAATCATATTTACATTTGTGTATCTTATATTTTGTCATTTGTAACTTGTCATATTAATTTTGTTATTTTTTTTGTACTTTAATATTAAATTTTTTGTGAAATCATTATATTATATTTTTTTATTGATTTATTTTATTTTTATTTTGTTACATTTATTCTGTTTTTGCCCAGAAATTTTTTTTTTTAATTGCTACCCTAATGTATATACAGTAAATAAATGTAAATTACGTTACGGTTAAATACGTTTCATACAGTAACACACTTTTTGAATCGCGTGTTTGAATCCCTAAAGATCACGTGGAAACTTGTTGAAACGCAGCGACTCAACAGCACAGCAGATGCGTCAACATTCAACACTGTCGATGACACCGTGTGGCAGCGGAAACACAAACCGACTGTTGATGTCGTTTCCGCGGCAGCTTGTGAATTTTTGGCGGGCAGATGTTCTCCGTCAGGCGTCGGTCGACCTGCGAGACGAGATGAAACAGTGTGGACGCCGCCTGACCCGCCGAGGGAAGAGGCTGCGAGGAGGACGGCTCGCCCCGGTGGCCTTCGGGAAGATTTGGGTTGTAGACGGATGGATGTGGACTGAGATCAGCAGAATGGCATCTGCTTTACACACCCACACACACACACACACACACACACACACACACACACACACACACACACACTGCTGAGATATTAGTATTCAGAGCAGAGCTGCAACTGAGCAGCTTCTCTGTGTATTTGTTCTTTTTAAGCAGCGAGGGAGCAAACTCACTTAACTTCACACTTTAAATTCCCCTTAACCTCTTTGACTCTGCGGTCGTTCCATCATTATGATCTCATACTGCTCAACAAAACACTGTTTAAACTTTTACATCTTTATTTGATGTTAAAGTTTCCAACAGAATCAAATACATGAGGCTGCAGAGTCTCTTTTCATCTTCATTTTACATGTAAAACAATCATGCAGCTATTAAAATATCTAAGTTACTGTATATAGTTCACTTAAAGCAGTGGAGCATGGAGAACTTGTTGATACAGAACTACATATACACTTATTAGGGCTGCAAAATTAATCCAAATTGTATTGAGATGGTGCAATATTAGGCGAAATGTGTGTCAAAACACCATTTTAAATGAAATACTGTGGTGCTGCAGAGACGTCCTGATCTACACATCATATTCTACAGACTTAAGTTTTTTATTAATAGCTGCTGCCGCCATTTTGGACTGAAAATGCTTATTATATTTATAATGTTTTATTGTTCAACACAGGTCATTTCGGCAGAATATCACAATGGAATAGAAATAATTTTACTTTTGTTTGGCACTTAGTAGGCGGACGTGTTCGTAGTCGCTTTCAGTCCAGAATGGCGGAAGCGTAGCTTTGCTGCTGACGTTGCAGTGAAACTTTCACTTCTTATCACTATACGCTCTTAGCCCATACTAGAGATTAAAATACATTTTGACCATATTGTATTTTTTAAATCTTTCTCTTTAAAATAAACCAACACAAAGGAAAGTGACTTGTTGATCCTGATATTGATCGTCTCCTGACATTGTCCATTTCATCACTTTGAGATTAGAGAAAACACACTAATCCACATTGACTGACATCACTAATTCAATATTCATGTTTATTTTCAGGTAAATAAATTATATGTAAAAATGTTCTGCAACATTTTACTCAAAATATTTCTAAATTCATCCTGACATATTTGGTATTTTTGGAAACTCTGGGATGTCTGCACAATATGAAACATTAAAGACGTTAAGAACACTAACTAAAGAATAAAGTTAAGGGATTTAATTTCCTCCTCAAACTAAATTATCTCCAAGTTTGGAAAAGTAATGAAAAGCAGCACTAAAACTGAGTGGCCCTTTTTCCACTAGACATTTTGTCTAGTTTAACTTTTCTATAAGGGATAAGAAGAGCATCACTTTAAGCTCTTTTTACACTGCATGACTTTGTATATAATCTAACATCTGTATCTGCGTGTTCAGACCCTTTTATTAAGTAACACTGATTGAAACATTCAATAGTTTTTGGCTACACGATTACATCAAACTAAGCCGGACATGTTGGTGTCTGTTGAAACGTTGGGATATAAACTGGGATTTAAGATACAGCTTCTGTATGGGATTTAAGAACATTTTATTGTGATTAAAAGACGTTTTGTTGCTGCTTCAAACTTTCAAATTTCCCATAAAGCATGCACATTTTGAAGATGTGAAACTCCTTTTAGGGACTACAGGTGAATCCAGTCAGAGCGTTCAGCACCTGGCTCTACTTTATCTCAGAGATGAACTTCAGGTGATAATTGAACTCCGTTTTCTTTCCCACCAATTAGAGAAGTCTGTGGTGGCAGAGCACCACATTGCACTCTTGGACCTTCGTCAACGGGGTGATGAGGCGACTCTCAGCTCGTGTGAAACGGTGCTGGCAGTCTCCGCCGCTCGCATTCATTCCCCATATAAACCTCTCCCCTCCCACCCCCCTCATTTTTTTTTGCGGTTTCCTCCCCCGGCGATGCAGACAGCACAATAGTCTCACTGAGCGGTGACGATTAACACATAAAAGCGACACGGGGAATCTCGCTGCTAGATACTAGCGCACATGAGAGGGCAAAGCATTCATAGCATGCCAACAACTTCAGTGGGAGCCCCTTCTATCTGATTGGTGATCTTTTGTTTTGGCGTTGCCCTCGATTCGGGGGAACGTGCCCAATCAGATTACGGAGAGGGAGGCAGAGCGAGACGACAATCGCTGTTTTCTATTTACTCCGTCTATCTCCGAGCGGCTTCACTTAAAGCAGCCAGAGAGAAGTCAAGTCAAAGCGTCTCCATCTCAACTTTCACCCCCCGACCCCCTCCTCCTTCCTCCCATACAGTAGTGTGCTCAGACACTAAAGCTGGATTAAATCCAAACTTCAGCACAATCAGATATTCTGGCGAGCCCCGGGGGTTTAATCTGAAACTTCAACCGCTGACACAAGTGACAGGTAATCTCAGGGAACTATTTAAAACACACAAATGGAGACAAATGAAGGATCACTGCTTAAATTAAGTCTCTTTTGACAAAATAAGAGCACGATTTGGAGATAATCTGTCCTAAAGAAGAAGCAGAATATAAAGACCCGGGGCCTATTTTTCGGAGGATGTTTGCGTCTGCGTTGCATCCTTACTTATCACTTTAACTTTAAGACTAATAATCTAAAGTCCATGTCAACTATACTTTATCTGGGACTGTCTTATGTTGTCGTTTTTTGATTGTCATTTCAGCTGCAAAATGCTGCGAATTAAATCAACACACACCTGCAGCCTCCCAATGTGGTTTCTTCCGACACCAAATACTCTATAAAGCATATTCACTCAAGAAAAAAAAAAAAAAGATATCTTTAAGGTCTTATTGATAACATTTTTATGTAGGAAAATATTTTTTTTTAAATAATTAGGGCTGTAAAAAGATTAAAATATGCAATCGAGGTTAATTGCACATTTTTTATCTGTTCAAAATGAACCTTAAAGGGAGATTTATCAAGTATTTAATACTCTTATCAACATGGGAGTGGGAAAATATGCTGCTTTATGTAAATGTATGTATATATTTATTATTAGAAATCAATTAACAACACAAATCAATGACAGATATTGTCCAGAAACCCTCACAGGTACTGCATTTAGCATAAAACAATATGCTCCAATCATTAACATGGCAAACTGCAGCCCAACCGGCAACAACAGCTGTCAGTGTGTCAGTGTGCTGACTTGACTATGACTTGCCCCAAACTGCATGTGATGATCATAAAGTGGGCATGTCTGTAAAGGGGAGACTCGTGGGTACCCAGAGAACCCATTTACATTCACTGATCTGGAGGTCAGAGGTCAAGGGACCCCTTTGAAAATGGACATGACAGTTTTTCCTCGCCAAAATGTAGCGTACATTTGGAGCGTTATTTAGCCTCCTTCATGACGAGCTAGTATGACATGGTTGGCACCGATGGATTCATTAGGTTTTCTAGTTGTAAACGCAGCATATTGAATCGTTACCTCTGTATCATGATACGTATCGTATCGCAAGATTCTTGCCAATACACCGCCGTAGTTAAACTGAATTCATATAAAAATTAAATCTGTATAATTTTGCATTGACTTTGGTTTTGAGTGAAATTTCATGCTGGGAATACTGTCTTTAAAGACTCCGTTTCACTTCGAACTGGTGGTTGATGAGCAGAATAAATGAAGAGCCGTATTGTCTGTGTGGAGGATCAGCAGTGGTTGTGGCAGGTTTCCAGTCTGGATCGCTCGCTGCATGTTTGGGTCCCAGTTTCAGTTCTGGTGTGAACTGGACCTCAGGTAGGACGTCTTCTTATAACAAAACTACTGCACAGAATTATAACATTTACTGTTTGTTTGTCAGGTATATATAATTACAGACACTTTTATTGTACATATCCATATAATGATGTCATCATACTGCATATAGTATGTCTAAACTATAGTTTATACATGATGTTAAGAGATAAGAAGCTGGTTCACATGTGAAAGATGGACTGTGTATTGTGATTATGTGTGTATATTATATTCACGGATCATTATCTTGTATACTAATAGACTAGCCTCACTGGTTTGAATATTATAATGATCCATTACTATAATGTCTGAAGCGTGTTTTAAATTGATTCATTATAGTGATCACATTGAATAAGACTCAAAGATATACAGTGTGTTTGTATATTTATGCGTGTATTTAATAGATTATATTAATGTTACGATGTGTTATATTGATTCTCTGGACGACAATACGATATTTTCTGATGTCACAACGTCTGCCACGATATGATTTTGACTCAATTCAGGCGCCTGCAATCAGTATGAGACAATATCATATTCTATATATATAGAGAGATATTCTTCCATAGTCAATTTAACACAATCAACAACATTCAACTCACAAAAAGCAACTAAAATATGATCTAACAATTTTATTAATAGGCTCTTCTAGATATTTAATTGAAAACAACATATTATTTTAAATAAAAAAAATAAAATATAAAGTGTGAATTTCAAAATAAAGGTCTTAAAGATGATGATATCAATATTTTGACTTTGCATCGATGATATTGGATCTTTGATTATATATTATGTATCGATCCAGATCAATGTATCGTAACACTCCTAGTTGTTTAGATGCATATGCAGCTACTGCATGATACAGATATTATTTTAATGCACTGTACATACTGTATATATTCCTGTATTTATACAGTATATGATGGTACATGATACCGCAAAAATATAGAGTATGTATAGAGTAAATGATTATGATGACTCTGCATTATGACGGCGAGTAGACTAAAAGCTTTCAGTGTTTTTTCAAGCACAAATATTGTGACTTTGAATGATTAAAAACCTGATTTAGAAATAAGTGAAGACGTCCTTGTGCAGATTTTCAGATTAAACAGACACTGATTGATTGTTATTAAATGTTGTTTTCATCCTTTGACTCTTTAGCCTCCTGTTTTTACTGTTGAACTTAGATAAACTCTGTGAGTTTCTGCAGACTGTTATAAAGACTCAGAGTTGGTTTCAGACGTCACTTAGCTAATATTTCATACTTTCCTTTAAAATTAAAACAACAGAAATAGGTCAATCAGCATCATTCACTTCCATTTAATAACCACAGTGAATTAACTAACTGAATCTAGTCAAAGTTTGGTAAAGACGCTTTAGGTGGGACAACTTCAAAACACTAAATACTGATTTTCAGCATCTTCAATCCTAAAACAGGCAATTTAATTTATACAGCCCGATATCACAAATCATAGGGCTTTACAATCTATAAGCAAACGACACCCTCTGACCTTTATGACCCTCGCATCGGGAAGGAATCCATCGGCACCAACCACCTCATACTAGCTCGTCACAAAGGAGGCTAAATAACGCTCCAAAATTACTCTCAATTTTGGCGAGGAAAAACTGACATGATGATTTTCAAAAGGGTCCCTTGACCTCTGACCTCCAGATATGTGACAGCAAATGGGTTCTCTGGGTACCCACGAGTCTCCCCTTCACAGACATGCCCACTTTATGATAATCACATGCAGTTTTGGGGCAAACACAGTGCAGTTTTGTTTAGCAGGAAATGTGTTGGTGTGTATTCCTGGTGTGTTCATTACACTAGTTTATTATTATACTAGACAGATTACCTAAAATTAGATTTAAAAAAATCCTAATATATCATAGGGCTTTACAATCTGTTATCATACGACACCCTCTGACCTTTACGACCCTCGCATCGGATGAGGAAAAACCTTTCTAACAGGGAATAAATGTTAGAAAGCTCAGGAAGAACAACGGAGGAGAGATCCTTTTTCCAGGACCGATCCAACAATTACCACGAGGAAATAAACTGACAGCACCGCGTCCCTATTTCACTGGTTTATTTATTTTATTCTACTTTTCAGGATTTGAAATTAGCTTTAACCTGAAGTCTTTATAAAAAGTGCATCCTGAAAAAAACGCCAATATTATGAAGGTTATCAAAAATAAGAAAAATCCACTTGAGAGGAGTTTATGGTAATTAACGCTGTTTCCTCTTCTTTACATTTGATGGTCTAATAGAACAATCAGGGTTTTAGAAATACTGTCCAGAGCTGACTTGGCTGTCAGGAAGAGTGTGTGTGTGTGTGTGTGTGTGTGTGTGTGTGTGTGTGTGTGTACGGACTGACCAGTATTCCCACTAACAGTCAGGTCTGTGTCTGTTCACGTCCGTCTCTCTCTGACTGAACCGATCACACCTGATAAAACCCTCAAATCTGGGAATATTTGGGTTTTTCAGAGGGTCAAATGTGGCGACTCATCAGACCCACAGGTTGTCTCTAATTAAAGCTGTGTCATATTAATAATAAATATATAAATATGACAATATGTTTGACCGAATGTGGAGATAATTTAACCATTGATGCACAAAAATGATGCACCATTTTACTGTTCTGTGCAATATCAACATTTCATATTTATATGTGCAATAATGTGAACCCACTCACTCACTCTCTATTTTTACATCTTGTTTTTAATGTTTACTTACTTACTATATCTTTATTTATCAGATGTTGTTCTGTTTTTTACTGTGGGACTAATTATTACCTCGTCTCTTATCCTAATTCAGCATTTAAGAGGAGACACTACAGGTGAATAGAGTAAAACATTATAAACTAAAAGATATCACTATGAAACTTCCCCAGATGATTACTGACATTAAGACAATTATTTTTTTGTATTGCAAGTTTTCTGACATTTATTGTATAAATATGCAAATACGGCATTATTTAATGCCAACTATTGGTGAATTTAGGAGAAATCTACAGACGCAAAGTAGTAAAATAAACATCTAAATTTGTATGTTGGATGTTTTCTGTCCACTAGTCTGGAAGAGGACATGTTATGAAGTAAATTGGACCACAATTTGAAATTAAAAATTATGTATTTTTTCTCCCTTTAAGTTGCATCAGGATACGATGACACGCAAAGCTCCAGATGATATTATAGAATATTTAATCAATAAAGTATACAGGCCATCCATCTATAAACTGATCTCTGACAGGAGAGGAGATGATGAAGTTGATGTATTCTTTCTTTCATTTATCGTGTTGACTTTTAGACACATTTAAATAAATATTTTCAAATTAAGGAATAAAAGCAGATTATCTAGCGGAAGTTATCATATTAAAAGTGAGACGAATAAAAAGAATAAATTATGAAAGCAATCATATATTTTAATACTTTCTAAAGGACTTAAATTCAGATAATTTCTACTTTACTATGTAAATTATTGTGGATTACAGTTTATTTTATTGTATTTTGAAAAAATATTATGCATATGCTTTGTGTGCAGAACTGTGCATTTTATATACATGTTCGTGCATAATATTTTGGTTTGAAAATAGAAAAATACTTTATTAGAAAACACAAAATATGGATATTAAACGATTCTTTTTTAATAAATGGAGGAAAAGCACAACTTCTATATTAGATTTCAACCAAAAGGAGCTTTTGAGGTGCTGAGATTGACGCCAGTATTAGTCCATATTTTGAGTGAATGTTAACTATTGTTAAATAATTCCAAATATTGCCAGCATATTCTCCTCATTAAGGGAGAAAAAGCCTTTGATATTTCATTTAGACCATCACAGGACAGTAAAAGTGTCCACTGAAACCAGACTGGTGAAATTATTTAAGAGTTGGAAGCACTTTAAAGCTGCAGAACGACAGTGACACGCTTTATTCATTCATCACTGTGTTAAAATTAACTATAAGTTTACTAAAAATATCATCAGAGAGTCTGTTTTTGTCTGAATGTGATGCCAGAGAAGGCTGCTTTGTATTTGATATGTAATAAAAAAATGAACATTGGTGAGTTTTTGAGCGTAAAAAAGCAGAGAAGCTGAGCAGCCACAGTGAGAGAAGGCTTTTAAACTGTAGGGTGCAGCAGTCGTCTTTCAAACAGGATGAGCTGGAAGCAGCCGCAGAGCCGAGCCGAGCGGAGAGCTGGAGGAGGAAGAGCAGACCGAGGCCTCAACACAAGAACCACTAACGCTCCGCAGTGAAGAGGAAGAGGAGGAGGAGGAGGAGGAGGAGGGAGGAGGGAGGGGGTGATGTGTAATTACAGACTACATACCAACACCCCGTCGTAATTTACATTACTTGATGTCATGGAAAAATATTAGATGATTGTTTTTATCCGCAGACAGTAACACGACGGAGGGAATCCAGGCGACACACACACACACACACACACACACATACACATACATATCTAACAGGCCACTTGACCACTTAAGTTGCAGTTATTATGCCATTAACTGACATGAACCGTCCGCCAATCCACAGCGTCACAGACGAGCAGCCAATCACACGGGGAGGTGGACGTTTTTGAACGGCGATTAGGACGTCGTCACGTTATCAGTGAAGTTTCTTCAGTTGTTGCTTTGTGTATTTTCTGTCTGTAACAGTCTGATATCGGTTTTCTAATCATATAGTTAGGGCTGCAACTAATGATCATTTTCATTGTTGATTATTCTCTGCATTAATCGATTAGTTGTTTGGTTTATATGATGTCATAAAATGGTGAACAATGTGGATGAGTGTTCCCCAAAGCCCAAGATGACGTCCTGAAATGTCTTGTTTTGTCTACAACTCAAAGATATTCAGTTTACTGTCATAGAGGAGGAAAGAAACCAGAACATATTCACATTTAAGAAGCTGCAATCAGAGACTTGTTTGATCGTTGCAGCTCAACTTATAGTAGTTTGAATGTTTCACAATAAAAAACACCTTAAACACAAAGTCCTCTCACTACTTTTACTCTTTCTAGAGCTTTCAACCACTTCTCATGGTCTTCAACTGTAACCTTTTGAACTCTGCAATAGAAATGGTGCCTACATTGATATTTTTGCTTATTGTGATGTCATTTATTGGAGTATCTTCAAATGCATTATGTCTCTAAAATCTGTACAACCTCAGCTAAAAGGTTATGTAAGTCAATAAAGCATAATAATTAATAAAAGTATTGCAATTGTGTCATACATTTTAAAATAGTACAAAAATCGGAGATTTTTTTCATAAAATGTTACTAAATAAACACAAAACATTATGAATACAAAATATTATATAAATATTGATCCAAAAGATTTCTGAATGTAGAAACATGAACAAAATATTTCTCAGCACTCTCTAAGTTATTTGAACTATGCACATTTTTTTAATTTTGGAGATATGTTAATTTTTATGAGCAGATCAGTGCAAAGGCAGTTTGATATGTTTGTTACATACCACATGTAATGTAACGTAATGACATCATCAGGAGCGAACAACGTGATAACGTGAAAGACAGAAGCCGTAGCTTTCTGCTGCAAAACCCTGCTCTAGATATTATGGTTTATATTTGACATTGATTTAAACAGGATCATGCAAACAACGACCTCCCGCTGCCGCCTGCAGGAGGTCTGTTCTTAAAGGGTTAAGGATGCCTTTTGCATTTATTGCATTATTTGCACGTGCAGATAAAACAAGCAGCAGAAGGTGTTATTGATGTATACTATATAAATACTTGCATTCAGTTAAGTTTCCATAAAGGCAAAACATATTTGGAGATCCATATGGCTTCACTTTGTCAGATCTGTCATTATATGAGGGTGGAGAGTCGAAGGTTTTCACCACACTGTCACTAAAAACCTCGAAAGTCTCAACTCCAGATTACGGAAACTCTGTAGGGTTAACGGCTGAAACTACAGTAATACTGCTTATTATTTAGTTTAGAAAAATGTTTTCCTGAGCTCAAGGTGACGTCTACAAATGTCTTGTTTTGTGGTTCTAACAGTCAAAACATCTGATTCACAATGATATAAAACAGAAAATCTGCTAAACAACAAACTAAAATGAATAATTTCTAATCAGAATGAGAAGAGTTGGCGATAAAGTTTCAGCTGATTTATTAAATCAATTAATTAATTAAGTATCTCAGCTCTAGTTAGATGATCTTTAAGCTGTATAAAGACTTTTAAACAATTAATTGACTTAAACAGTGCCCTTTACTTCATTGAATATGTATATTTAGACATAACAAATAGAAAATTGTGGGTTTATTTGTACCTGGAGTCTCTACATAATCAATTGTTGGACTATTTAGAGTTTAACAGCATGTTGCATTGTGTTTTCTGAGATGAATAACTCAATAACTGACTGAGAGTTACCACATTTCAGTATTTCAGAGGATTACATGCGTGTTTACGACTACAAGCTGGTAGTCTGATTCACTCTGAAAGCAGCACATTCAGCATTCGAGATGTTTGCTTCATACAAAGCGTTGCAGGTTGTTTACTGCTCGTCTTATCACCGATACCGTTCAGAACGAGACCAGAATCAAATCAGCATATGTGCAAAGTTCAAGCGGGCCTGGGGGTATTGATTTAGAGAAGTTGATGTCAAATATTGGGGCTGAAAATGTTGAAGCGAGTTTGATCTGATGCTCGATGATTCAGAAAAGTTAAAGTGCTAAAATGGATTCTTACAGCCCCAAACATACTTTTATAACTTTTAAATCTGCAGCACTGAAAACACGAGCATCTTCAATCATGTAGAAACTCAATGTGACACTGATGCTAACTCAAACTATTAGTCCGTCATGCTTCTTATCATTCTACTGACAGCTTCATATGGAAGTCCAGAGGTGACATGAGCCAACGCAGATCATTACATTAAACTGAAATTTGATTAACAAATGTGTGTGTATGATGTACAAACAAATAGTTGCTGCTGAAGTTCAAATAAATTAAAAACCCTCTCCTCGGTAGCCATATAAAATAATTATTAATCATCATTTTATTTGCAGTTTCAAATCAGAAGAAAATATGTAACCTAAAATTTTAACAAAAAATCTAACTGAGCTTTTGCATTTGAATTATTTCATCATTGAATCACAAATTAAATACAAATGTATTTGCAGATTTGACACTGATAATTGTTTAATTTTAATTTTAATTATTATTATTTAGACAGGACATAAGGATCACCATGTGGCTTTTTGTTTTTAAATATATTTTTTTGGACATTGTTTTTTGCCATTATTGATAGTGGACAGCGGAGAGGACGGACAGCGCCTCCGTATTTCGTTTATTTTGTTTCCTTTTGCAATAACACACTGCTCGCAGTATTTTATAGTAAACAAGATAATCTTGCAATAAGCACAGCTTGTCAAATATGCTTCTAATAAAAGGAAGTGGTGTGAAAAATGCTAATTAAGATGATTAAAGCTGCGTTCCCATCAAGCAGTCCAGTTACATTAGAGGGGTTTCCATTACCAAAACTTGTGGATACTACGTGGTACTTTATTTAGCACCACCTCAGTCGAGATTACAAGCAAGCTGTGTCTAGACTAGGAGGTGGAGTTAAAACACTGCAGAACACTGATTGGTCAGAGAGAATCATCACTAGCACTAGCACGGGACATCCTGCAAAACACGCCGTTTTTATAAGAGCCAAGCTGCCGTCAATTGAGACCGCAATTTTTGTATTTACTTGACCCAGATTTAAAAAGAAAATGTTCAGCCTGCAAAACTATATCGTACACTACGACGTTAACCAATTAACCAATTAACCAATTAACCAAGCCGATGAAAGGATTCAGCAAGTGTCGCGTTGAAGATGATGTCACGGCAGTTTCACTTGGCGTTGCTACGGCGATCAGCTGAGAATCCTGCCTACAATAAGGGGGTACTATCAGCAGTGGAAAACGAATGGAGAAAAGCACCTGGTACCAAAAAGTGAGTTGGTCGAGGAGAGCATGCAGTGGAAATGATAACATCTAAAATCCCTATTTCATGTTTTTTTTTATGTTTTTTCAAACCATTTTTCACCTGCATTTAGAAAATAAAACCAAACACCAATGAATTCCTGCTTTGAAATGAATAATGACCCCTTGTCATACATCATATACACATATGGGAAATGAAATTCCAATTTGATTGAATGCTTTCAATTTAAAGTCATTCCTGGATTCCGTACCCAAAGGCGCTCGCTACATATGAGAACATCCTTTCTCTGCCTCTTCTTACCTTTTCATCTTCTCACTGCCCAACCAGCACCTGAAAGAGACAAAAGGTAGAGTCTCTAAGTCTGCAAATGACACTGACATGGACGTCCACAGCGGCTGTCACATGAAGAAGACGCATTAGTAAATAACAGCGGGTTGATAACGGTGAAAATGCACCATCAAATGTACTTCATAATGCTTTACGGCTGCCATTCGCTGACATTTATATATCACTTTTTAGTGGCGGGCCAATGAAACGCCGGCTTTGAAATAAAGTCGGCCATGATTCATGTCTCTGCTGTGTCAGTCTTACATTAATATTATGACCATATCCATCATGTCGGCCATCTATAATGAACAGATGCTGTAAAACACAATTTGGCATGACAAGAGGGAGAGGTGGAGGGAGAGGCTTTCATTGATGGCAGTGTGTTGCCTTTCAAACGGCCAGCGAAGCTCCAACCAGCATGAAGCTGCAGGACTCACACATTTTCTTTTATTTTCTTGCACACCTGAATGCAAAGTCACACGTCTGTGAGAGACGCAAGAGAAAAACGCTTCTGTGTTTTCTGTGCAAAGACTTTGATTAGATAATCTTTCTTACAAAGTAAATGATTCACGTATGAGAAAGGTTGAAAGCAACAATGACTTTATGACTAAACCCTGGAAGAATTGATTCAGAGGAAAAAGGAATGATTGGTCTAAGCTGCTTCAACAGTATTTACATGACTGTGTTTCAACGTGAAGCAGCTGAAACAACCAACACATTCCCATCCCAACTCGTCACATACTGACGCTTTGTCACTTCACGGTCGCAGTAAATACGTGTTTAATGTGGTGAATTCAAACAAAACCACTATAGTTAGGTTTAGGAAAAACAACGTGGTTGGGCTTAGAATTACTACAGTAAAGTGAAAATGAAACTGAATGTTGTGACTCAGGGTAAGACACTCGTATTTTCCAGCTAATGCCGTGTTTCATCTGAATTAGGAATTCGTCATTTCTGAGTTTCCAGTCGTAAATTTCAACTTGAACGCCCCCTGAAGTCGGATTCAGAAAGTCAGAGCAAACGTCACCAACCCTCACCTCAAAATCCAAGAAGGCTGCGCTGCGCATCAACAGAAAAAAGTATTATTCTGTTTATAGCACTTCTATCTCATTAAATCAGTCGTACACGCAGTAATGTCCAACTTCTACCTGTGGACATGTTGCTACGGTGATTGTATGCACAAAATACGGGAATAATGTGTTGTTATTAACTGGTCTTGGTAACAATCACTGGAGCAAAGTCCATTAAGTTTTGATTAAGTTTGAAGCACAGCTCCGACCTCCGTTTTCTGAGGTAAATGGAACGCAGCAGGTACAAATCACAAGGCAACTTTGGCAATGTGGCAAGGAGCGAGTGGAAAAGGGGCGTCTAACTATCTGCAGGAGGAAAGAGGGACCAGGTGAGCAGGTTGGCGGCTAAGGTCAGGTGACTGGAGGTCTGGAGAGAAAAGGGTAGAAAGGGCAGGATGGGACTGGAGGGAAAGTCAGAAGAAGAAGAGGATGGCGATGAACGAGTTCGAGGAAGTGGGAATGTGGCTGGAGGGCGAGGTTAGGAACAACCGGTCTAGGTTACATATAAACTGCTGTTTCAAAAGACTGTACTCCAATGTGAAGCCAGTCGTAAGTACATATTTAAACCATGGCTTTGTGTCAACTTCAGGGTTACTTGCATGAGGAGAGCATTCAGGTAGGAGACAGCGTGTGCTTTAGTTTAGTTTTGATAGAAATTAAAAGCTGACCTCATGTCCTGTTTGGCCCAGGATTCACACATCTGACACGGACAACAGCCTTTCATCTTAAGGAAAACTGAGAACAGAAGGTTCACATCACACCCGACACCAAAAATACTCTGCAGCTACTGCACTATATTTGACCAGCAGTGTACTATTTTGTGGCCAGTGGTTGAAGGTGTCTTCTCTCATCTTACATTGTGGGCAGGATGGGATATTTTTTTCTTCAGCTGGGAGACATTCCTCGTCAGAGCTGCTGATCAAACAGATTCTTATAGCTTTCTGCCAGATTTGACGCCACGTCTCAGCTGTGCTTTCTACGCCGAAGTCGTTCTCCTGCATCTGTTTAGTAGCCGGTGTGATAACGCAGGTGGCGGCAATCAGCACACGCTCTAATATTTTGAAGAGGAATGGCTGTTTGTGTGTTTGTGCTTCGGAGAATGGCCAATAAAGCTCAATTGGGCTTCTAAAAATGAAGTGTGAGTAAAAGGAGAGTCTGTTTTGAGCCGTTTTATTCTTCTCCTCAATACTGAACGGCACAAGCTGCTGTGCACGCTCCCACATTTACACCTAATGAGACTCACTTCATAGAGAAATGTGCATGAAAACTTTCAGTTCAGGTGAGATAAAGAGAAAAAAATGAAGCTTTTCTGTGAAAGCGAGGGAAGAAAAGTGCCTCCAGGTGAACTCAAACCATCCAAATAATCTAATTATGTGCCAAATCCCACCTTCTCCGTGTCTAACACCCACCTCTAACCCTCACACTGCTCATTCTCATATCAGGAAAACTGTTTGGCTCTTAAATCGCACTATTTCAAAAATGCTAATTTCCTAAATGTGTTTTGCCGACTGCGTCCGCAGCGCTGATGGAGGTGCATATTTCTCCCCCCTCGTGCACTTTCATTTCCCCTCTCGCCCCGTAGAAAATTACACACAGCCTTGTTTTGTATGCAAAGATACCTCCCTTGCTCAGGGAAATTTTATTTGTACGCCGTCTTTCCTGCTAATGCAACAAATGAGAAATGGCGATCCGGGCCTCAGGAAACGCTCAGGCCCGGCAACTGGCACTGTGATGTTTGAGCATAAGCCTCTCCTTTAAAAGAGCGTGTTGATTCTCCATACCCCAATATTGACCGACCGTCTCTGTTTGATGTATGCATGCCCCCCTCCCCATTCATAAACTCCCCCACCGCCATGCAAACCCAATGTTTGGGCTTAACTTGTTAGTTCTGCTTCTGGAATAGCTGCTGATGCCCCGAGATATTAGTGTACGATCGACTGGTGTGATGGACCGACCGGCTGCCTGCATGAGAGGTTGCACGCGCTCGCTGGTGGGTGACGGATGGACTGCAGCGTCTCACAGCTCAGACTTTGTCATGTTCATGTGTGTTCACATATGAAGGGCTGAGAGAGAAGTGGTGGAGCACACCTACATGCACACATTGTTAACAATGAACTAAACGGGAAAGGTGTTCGTGCTAATACCAGATTTTGTTCAGTGGAGTTTGTAATTTATTAGTTTGAATTAGGACGCACACACACTCTGCTAAGGTTGGTTAACTTCACATTTGGATGATTACTAAAACAACGTTTGGCTTGTTAACATGCTTTTGACACTATGTAGCCAATCAGAGCATCATCTGCTTCGATTTGATTGGTTAAAAGGCTGGTTCACCCGAATCATAAATACTTATTCATTTCCATAATACACCTGAGGTGAATGGGATGTTTAATCGCTTTGTCGAATGGATTGACAGACCTATTTTACATATTAATATACAACTATTGTTTGTCATTTAGGTTTTTTTGAGCACCTGCTCCATCACACAAAGCCATGAGTACGTTTCAGTGACAATGAAGACACTAAAAACGTGTTATGAAAAGCTCTTTCTGTGCGTTCCCGGTGGGACAGAGCGCTGTTATTAAAGCAGAAATATCAAAATAACAGATAGGTATCTCCTTCAGATCGAAGATAATCCCCGCTGAGGCTCAGCGCCAAGATATGGAGAGCTGCTGCTGCGAAGTTATCTCACCAGGAATCCTTGTTTACTAAAGTGTATACCTAATTACTCTGAACTAGGTCAGAGGAGTAAAGAGTAACTGAATATTTAATGCTGTAAACTAAAAACCACACAGCACCGTATCCCTGTTTTTACCTCAACTGCTCACAGACTTCCTGGCCGTCTGTAATTTGTTAATCAAATCACCTGATGAGAGTTGTGCAGTCTGGTTGTGATAAAGAAGCGAAGAGGAGGGGGTTTCTATTAATAGATGAGTTGACTTGTGGCCTGCAGATGACAGGAAGAGAGGCCTGTCATGAGGAATGCCTTTGTTATTTTCCATCCAGGGAGGAAATGAATTTCTTGTGATTTTTCAGAAACGCTGCCCGTGGGCGCACAGGCGCCGGCGCTTCAAGGCTCGAGGAGGAAGACAGAAATAGACAGGAGAGTCAGTTGATGATGATGAGCGCTTTCCGGGTTTTGATGCGTCCGTTTGCACAGAGGATCGGTCTCAAAGAGGTTGGACGAGGACGGGCTCGCGTTGAAAAGGTTTGGAGATGGAGCGAGCTTCAGTGTGGGAGGCTCGTCCGTCTCTCACAGCCGTCTTTGTCAAGTCCAAGAACGTATTGTGTTGTCATTTGATGTTCCTGCTGGAGAGCGATGAAGAACTCCCATAAGCTTGCTTTGAACGCATCCCTCAATGCGACAACTTTTCCACGATGGACTCAATCTTTGATGCGTACGGCCAAACCTCCAGCTAATGTATGTTGACGGCTTTACAAGTTGCAGTGAAGGTTTTTATCTAATGAGCTCCTGCAAAACAGCAGCAATTATTGCTAAATTGACTCTGAAATGTGAAGTTTTTGATGGAGGAGGACAAACTTGTAGCCTTTTGCACATTCAGAGTCCAGCTCTGTTGTCCTTTCTAGTAACTATTGTTCCTTGATACACTTGGCTTTAATTGGTGTTGAGATCTCTCCATTGTAAACGGAGCAGGGTGGGGCTGCTCACACCGAAATTACAAAGTCGATTACCATGATAATAAAATGTGTCCACTCGGTAAAGAGACCATGTGGTCTATGAAAGGACGGCCAGTTCCGCCAGCTCTTATTGGTGTAGTCTGGTTTGGCTGCAGCTCTCCTTGTTCTTGGAACCGGTATCAAATGGCACATGAACACTATAATCGGAGCAATTTTCCAAACATCTTCAACTTCCACCGCACAGAAACGGATCCAGGAGTGCGGCAACAAAACCGGGCCTTATGTCAACTTCTGATTCCAAAACGTTAATGATCTAGATCAAAAGGAGCTTCACAGACGACTCGCTTTTGTGTTTTCCGAGTCCTTTTCAAACGCTGCCTTTGAAGGTTGAATACATGCCCAGAAAACGGTTTGATTAAACAGGTATGTGGGATGGTTAAACATATTGAAGACACTAATTACTACTGAACACTCTGTGGTGTGGGGCGCTGGATGAGGATGTGGAGGAAAGGCCGCTGGGCTCAGGCAGAAAGTCGTTTTTTTGAATTCCAGCCGATCCAACAAAC
The DNA here is from genome assembly GCA_916701665.1 of Sebastiscus tertius. Classification (NCBI taxonomy): domain Eukaryota; kingdom Metazoa; phylum Chordata; class Actinopteri; order Perciformes; family Sebastidae; genus Sebastiscus; species Sebastiscus tertius. Next base: position 6,794 of record CAKAOH010020332.1, on the reverse strand, counting down.
ACAATCTAGATTATTTCAGATGAAATTAACGTCATTTGCCTTATTTTCATCATGGACAGGGAGACTTTCCTGCCCTGCAGCCCGTGTCAGCTTCTGTGGAGGAGAGACCCACTTCCAGAGTATGAAGGAAGATTACTTCTAAACTTTTGAATTGACAAATTTTTATATTTTTCTATACAATCGGAGCAATGTTTAGACTGATGCACCTGCAGCTGGAGCACAGAGAATCCTTCAGTTGTCTCATGTTGCTTCTATCAGACTAGATTTTACTGAAATCTCTCTAAACAGTGTCCTCTTTTGAGCCGTCATGTTCCAGATGAGATCATTAAGGCCTAGTCTACATGTACACATGGATTCCTTAAGTTTTCTAGTTTCATATGATACCAGTATCTTCACTCTAGCTTTAAAACTGAGCCCGCTACGACCTCAAAATTGCAAGTTGAGTTAATGCGTTAAAGAAATTAGTGACGTTAAAAACAATTCGCTTTAACGCGTTATTATGGCGTTAACTTTGACAACCCTACCGCAAACATGTAAAAAGTCCTGTTAGCAGGTTATTTGGCCACTACTGTTGTTCATGGATGTATTTTTGGTGCTGTTGCACAACGTGTCGCCTCACAAAGGAGATGACGGTGCACACTCTGACGTTATGTTTTCCCTGTCGAACACTGAAAATTGATTTTCTGAAAATTTTACAAAAGCTCCGTTTTGACCTAAAACGCCATTTGGGTGTGGACGAAAGGCCAAAACGCATAGAAAAAGTACCTGTGTACGTGTGGACAAAGCCTAAAATGCCGATACATTCATCTAGGTCGCCTAGAGTTTTGCAGCCTAAACCTAAACCTGATCCTTAGTTGGGACCTTTTCACCGTAGGAAGCTTGGTTTGGCTTCTTTGAAATAATTACTAACATATTAAGAAATGTGTCTTCTTGTATGTACTATAAATATATGCAGTTGCAGAGCATTAGGTCCTTGTTCCATGAGGTGTTTACATCCTGCTGTTGACCTCCTGTACACGCCATACATGAATAATGACATTAAAAGACTACACATGGATGCACAGTTGTGTAATTATTCATAGTTTGGAGCCATCTTGATTTAAATAAATCATAGGTGAGTCCCTCCTCTGGCTGCCCTTGGCATTTGACTTTGGTTTAGGTCCCTCTTCGCACGATTTCTCTGCTGTGATGTGGACCGAGAACACTTTTGACACATCTCTGGAAACACACTTCTAATTTGTCCCTGAGGCGCTGGTTATGACGCGAGCTGACACTGAGGTCTGACAACATGACTTCTTTCCTCCTCTGGCCAAAGCTGCCGCAAAGCTGCAGCCTCGCCCGCCTCCAGACCGGAGAATCGGGGTGTCTTACAATTGAGTTGTTCCCCTCCCCTCCCCTCCCCTTTTGGGACATCGGTTCGAATTAACGCCACCGCCGCTTGACTCTTAAGGCATCGCCGCTGACAGCTGGAGCGCTCACACACACCAGGTGCTCCTGTCTCCGCCGAGGTGCCTATGACACCTACCTGTTTTTTAGCCCCCGACCTGTCAAGGGAGCCAGATTTAATTAACGTAATGATCAAAGCAGGAAAAGCAAGTTTAGCCCTGAGGTAGCAATCCCAGTGAGCCGCGCGCTCGCTTGCTAATTATTTAGCATTAAGGTAGACGGCGCTTATGCATACATGACTACTTCAAAGATTTGATTGGGGTTTGGTTCGTTACAACAGCAGAGCGCCTGGAGGAGCCGGTGGTGACATCAAAACATCAGTGTGGATAAATCTGCTGGTGTAAAGCGTCTCGCTCTCAGCCACCAGGTAACCTTTCTTTATCCTCTCTGACAGCGCCTCTTCACAACAAACATCAGCTGTGTGAATCTAAATGAAGGGACGTGGGGGCAAGTTCAGGATGCGATGACGAGGGAGATGAAAGTTTTATTTTAGGGCGCCGAGAGGAGAAGCTGAGTGCCCTGACCGCGGTTTAAGGTGACCCTGAGGGACGGCACGCCACCGCCACAGCTCATCAACTGTAGCACCGAATGAACTCTGAGGGAGGGATGAAAAATAACAAAAACATATGAAGAACACATCAATAATAGGTTACGGGCAACAAGCATATCCAGAATTCCTTTACATTCAGTGTTGGTACTGTCATTATCTCAAGATACCGAATATTTTAGACTGAATTCAGTTTAAATGTGTATAAAATGATGCTTTAGAGCGCAAAGATTAGGTGTTTAATGCCTTAAAGTAGGTGTGATGATCGGTGAGACGGGCGGCCCAATTGGTGCAAGTAAAGTCAAGACTTTAGGAAGAGGTTCCCACCTCTGTCAACTCACAGCATCGATAGATAACTATAAACTACTCAGATAATTTTTTTACTTTTCAATTTAATGCCGAATTCACACCAGAGCAGCGGTGAAGTACGGCCTGTGGCGAGCTGCCATGCAATGTCTATGAAAAGTCTATCACCGAGCTGCAGCCGTTTGATTCTGCAGCAAAGTGTGGCCAGAGAGGACCGGCAGCCGATCAATCACACCTCCTCGCTGCAGAAAAATTGGATTATTGCGACAAGCCGCACTTCGCCGCTATCTGGTGTGAAATTGGCGCAACAGTCCAAAGGTGAGAAACACTAAAAAAAAATTTCAAAATCTTTATTTTAACATTGATCTAAAGAGTAAAAACATACAATTTTAGATTGTTTTCCTACGAATGTCCAGCAACACGAGTCAATTTCCGCTCGCCACAGGTATACAGTCTTTTCAAAATAAACGTCAGTCTTCACAGGAAACTACTTTAGTTTAGTTTAGGCAACAAAACTACTCAGTTAGGTTTAGGAAACAATAGTGGTTTGGGTTAAAATAACTACATAAGTCAACGTTGTCTTCTGGTTTCAGACGGGACACAAACAGTCCGGTGTTTTTGACCCACCCATCCACACCGACCTCCTCCCTACGCAGCGTTTCTCACACTTCTACTTCCTGCTTCACGATTACGTGGAGTACATACATAATGATTTTGTGGGATATAATCAAATTACAGTGCATTACTTTTCGCTGTTTCAACCCCAGCTGCTCTTTGCAGCTCTCTTCATACAAAATTTGGTTCCAAGGTGACAAAAAGTCCATTTAGTTCTTCTTGTGGGACTGTTACAGATTAACTCATTCTTCTTCTATTTCACTTTTGGTTTAATTCACTTTTGGAAGACGTGTGGTTTGATTAGACGGGACCAAGCAGAATGGACGTTAGTGGAGTCCAATGAACACACTGTGAGCCAGCAACCACCGTTTCTGCTCCTGCCAGGAAAAACTGTTTCTCTCCAAGGCTATTTCAATGACAAATTCAACAATTCTCCCTGTAATTTTGGACAATATCATCCTCCATTTGCATAAAAGAAATTGTTGTTCATTTCAGTCCGTGTGCCAGAGATCTGCAATCCCAGCGGTCGCCAGTAGAGTTTAACGTCTTGGGAGTCCGTTTTTACTGTGGATTCAGACACCATCTCTGAAAATCCACATTTTTCTCCATTGAATCACATTCCAACAGTTACTTAAGATAACTTATTCCCTCATATTGGGTGATCAGGTGTCTGTTTCTGCCTCAGGAGAGCAGTCTGGGCTTCCATGTACAGAATCTAGTCAGGAGTTACTGGAAAAGTCCCTCTGCCTTCAAGATATCCTCTGTTTAGATTCATCTTCCAGTTGTGTGGAGTTGAATCTGACCATGTGCCTCCCTCCGAATCTCCACCCAAAGACAACAGGCTGTTTTCATGTGTTTATCTGGGTACGTGGTAGCTGCTAGATTAATCTGGAAGAGGAGATTTGCCAAGGTATGGCAGAAAATTTAAGGCATTTCAAGGATTTTAAGAGGATGACCATCGCCCGTTTCAAACATTCGGGCTTGACTGAAGCACCATTCAGTACGACAAGCCGTGTAATTATGAGTTAAATGCATTCTGCAGTTTGTTGTGTCGTTGGTTGAGTAAAAGCAGGCCTGCAGCCGTAAGCGTAGCCGGGTCTTTCCCTCCGGTGGACGACATGAATAGACAAGAAGAGAACAGACTGACACACAGGGCTCTCATTGAATCATGTGAACTAAGACAGGGGGAATTTCTGATAGCCCCCATCTTGGTGCACAGACGTAGAGACAAAAGACCTCACTGTCTGCTGCCGTGGAGCTGCGACTTACCTCCAGGCACTGCCAAATAAAAAAAATAAAAAAGAGAAAGACCTCCTGGTTTTGGGACCTGAGCGGTTGCCTATTGTTCCACTTAAAATGAAAATCCCCTCTCCTCCGTTGGGGCCCCCAGTAACCTGTTCACAAGCAGCTGGTGACCACCTGTGGAGCAAGTCAAATTAGGGAAGGATTCCTACTGTTTCTGTTTATTGTCTGCAGGTTTTTGTGTGTGCTTTGGTCCTGCGCGGTGGCGGTGAAGGTGGGTCGGCCGGCGGGACGGCCAGTGGCTCCCCGGAGGCTTTTGTTTTGTTGCTCAAATCATCAGGTTTTTCTCCTTTTTGGCGTCGCAATAACACAGCTCTTTGTCATGTTCGGCTGCTTGTGGAGGGAACATTGTTGTTGGGAAACTAGGAAGACTTCCAAGAGGTGATTATGACGATTCTTCTTTTATTGTGAAGTTAGTAAAACACCTCGCAAATTCTTGGCAGCGTTGAAAGGTCTGTGAGCCTTGCGTGACTATCTTTAAATCTCCAAAAAAAAAAAAAATGGAAATGAGATATGACCTCTGTCCATTTTCCCTGAAATTATCCAATTTGGCCTTTATGAGCTCCCATAGCCCGGGAGCCCAGAATTCCTTTTTCATCCGAACAAGAGGTGCTCTTGTTTGCCTCTGCGACCATTCGGCACGGAGATAGAAAACAGATATTAATCATCATTTGGACACACCGAGGAAAAAAATCACTTATGGGTCACAACGACATGAGTCAGTGGTGCAAAACTGCAAAACACGGTGGCTCTTTGTGTCCACTTCCCGTTCCCAGGAATGCGGTTCGTCTTGTGACTCGAGGTGGGGTTGGGGAGGTGAATGACATCACCGGTTGTGCTCACATTTGAATTCTGACACAGTGGCACCTTGTGTTCCTATTCAGCCTCCACCTCCCCGCCATCTCCTCTCTGAAGCCTGGATTGTGCTTGGCTCTGCCTTTTCTTTCCCCCCTCAAAGAATACCTCCTTTTCTCTTCGTCCTCTTAAGCAGCTGCCTGCGTATGAAGTGGAGAAAATGACACTCCATCTCATGATGAATGGTCCTTGACCCCTGCAACCCGCTCCTGTGGGGCTCACACGGAGACGCATTTACATAAGCCACCAGATCTCACGCACACACTTGTTTACATCCGGGAAAAACAGGCGCCACTCGCCACCGCAAAGGTGCTGCAAATGAAGATTAAATATTTGTTGATCAGCTGTAAATTGGACAACCTTTACTGCAGCGTTTTCCCGCTCGGCTCTGACACACATCGGCACTGGTGGGGTTGCCTCGCTGAGAGCCCTTTTGTTACATGATTAATTACTCTGAGCAACAGTTATGGCGGGATTAACAATTAGCTAGACCTGTCAAACAGTCAGTCTAAGATGGCAGACTAATTGAGCGGCTGGTTGGCCATTGTGTCCCAGTATAAGGCCAAGGAAGTGGGGATGGTTCACAAGCCTTTCATCTCTTTTACAGGCCTAATACGGCGGCAGAAAAGGGCCCGCTATCAGCCACGGCGAGCTCGGGTAATTTTTCATGAATATTCATACGCCTCCTCTATCCGCAGTGAACTTTACAAAGTTACCTTCATGGTGCATGTTCTGAAGTCTGCTGCTCTTCCTCGGTTACTGAGGATGTTCACTCGCTGTAAAAAGTTGTACACACTGCAAAAAATTTCTGTTTTTAGACTTGAAACTTCTTGTGTCGTCTTCTTGAAACTAGAGCAGCGATCTTGTTTTCACCCTGTGAAGCCTTACTATTATATTATATATTATTATATTATGCTATTTAAATTTGCATGTATGACCTTTCATATATGGATACATTTGGCCTTCATTGCTATTTATTTATCTCAACTGGGGTTTTTTTAGATGCAAAAATGTGAATTTTAAGTTGCATTTATTTATTTATTTATCCATGTTTAAATTATATTTTAATTATTATTATTCACATGCATATACTGCATTTAAATTACATTTATATTATTCATATAAAACCATATACGCATGCATCTTATTAAATATGGATCTATTGTATTTGTATGTATTAGTTGTGTTTACGTTCTTGCTCTAGTCTAGTTCGACTTTTCTCCACCTTTATTTTTTTTAACTTTTACTTGTCCACTTGCTGACTACCGGAGAGAAATCCACAATTATAGAGTAGGTTATATATATAAATATACCACAATTTGTACTAAAAATGTCTTAAATCAAAATAATATTTAATATAAAATTAGTTTGATTAACTTATCAAGAGTGTATGATATTAAAAACAATAAAAAAATGTGATATGAATATATTATGATTTAGTTAAAAAGAGAATATATATATAAATAAAATATATATAATAATATATAAATAATAATATTATTATTATTATATAATAATAATATATAAATATATATAATATATATAAATAAAATATATACATAAAATATAATATATATAAATAATATAATAATAATAATAATATAATATATAAATAAAATATATATATTATATATATAATATATATCTTTTATATATATATCTTTTATTTATATATATATATATATATATATATATATATAAATAAAAGATTTTAGACATTATA
>CAKAOH010020331.1:0-54793 GCA_916701665.1 Sebastiscus tertius | reverse complement strand
GTTGCAAAAAGAAGTGTGATTGTATAGAAGTCTATGAGAAAATGAGCCTACTTCTCACTTGATTTATTACCTCAGTAAACATTGTAAACATGAGTTTATGGTCTCAATTGCTAGTTTCAAGTCTTCTTCAATACAGCATGATGTTCATTTAGTAAATTATGGTCCCATTTAGAGTCAAATAGACCATAAAGCAGGGGATGCTTTAGGGCGTGGCTACCTTGTGATTGACAGGTCGCTACCACGGCGTTGTCCAGTCTGGGAGTTGTCCGTGTTTTCGTCTTAGAAAATTAACCCTTTCACAGTGTGTTTACAGTTCATGAAAGTTAATTTTTGGTTGCCTAAAAATGTCAGCGTTAGCTCCACCCTCTCGTGTCACTTCAGCATCCACACACCAGTGAGTGACTTTATGGTGACTAGTATACAGTCTATGCCTACCATTGGCAGGAATGTGCATATGCGTGCTTGTGCACGAGACAAACACAAAGGGGACCCACTTCCTCATAGTGCTACAAGACGTCAAAAACTCCACAAGGAACCTTTAAACTTCTAGTGCTTCTGTGTAGCAAGAACGGTGTCCACACTGAGTCATGGTTCCTTGCATAAGCACTAGAAAAGCCTGAAAAAACAATGTGCACATGTTGTATAAGCAGAGTGCTCCTTGTAACTTCTGGCAGTTCAAACAAACAAAATTCCTCCTCTCAGACTTTGAACCAGAATACAACACAAGTTCAAGAAATATACAGTTGAAATTTAGTTATTTTAACATTTACCTTTTTAATATATAATATTTAAGGATTGATGTAGGGCTGAAACTAGCAACTATTTTCAACATGTCTTTGGTTAGTTCATTGATCATTTTGTCTGTAAAACGTTGCTGACTGCGTGTGTTTCTCAGGACTACATCGTGGATCTGTTCCGGGGGCTGATTGATCGGCAGGAGTGGACTGACTCTGGATCAGTGTCTGAGCGAGTGCTGAGGAGCAAACTGCTGCGGTTTGGCTGCGACAGGAACTACGCGCCCTGTGTGACAAAAGCCACCCAGCTCTTTAACAAGTGGATGGAGTCTGACGGCACCATGAGGTCAGTGGTGATAAACGGCACACCAGACAGTTTCCTTTAGATATTTGTGTATGATTCCTCCTCACAAATACAGCCTCTGTTCAGAGCTGAGCTTTCAATATTTATAAGCTATTTTAAGCTATTTTTTACTGAACTGGAATCCTTCTCTGTCTTTAGCCTCCCTGTTGACGTCACCGAGGTTGTATTTGTGATTGGAGCTCGAACACCAGAGGGGTGGGACTTCCTGTTTGAGAAGTACCGCAGTTCGATGCAAATGTCTGTAAAGAGCCGCATGAAGATTGCAATGGCTGTCAGCCCCCTGCAGGACAAGCTCAAGTGGTGGGTACATTGTGATTCACACTACAGCGAGCATTTAGTTTCCATTATTTTATATACTCTCAACTCCGTCCTCCCTGCTTTCTCCCACTGTTTCTATTTGTGTTTCCTTTTCCTTCATTTCTGTCTGCAGGATGATGGAGCAGAGCCTCCAGGGTGAGGTGATGAAGACTCAGGACCTCCCGGGCGTGGTCGTCCGTGTCGGCAAGAACCCCTATGGCTACAAACTGGCCTGGGACTTCCTCCAAGCCAACTGGCACACCCTGATCAAGAAGTTAGTGAGCCCATCACGCATGTCCTTTACATCCATCTCTACTTTTTACACAAGTTTCGCAACGATGTGTAATCCAAGAATTCCTTTGCATTCGATCTGCTCATAAAAATGAGCATACAGTATCTCAAAAATAAACAAAAATGTGCATGGTTCAAATACTTATGGAGTGTTAAGAAATATTTTGTTCATGTTTCCACATTTAGAAGTCTTTTAGATCAATATGTTTTGTTGCTTTTGTTAGTTCTGTAGCTCAAATCTGTTTGTCTCCGTTTGCTTCGATGCCATAGATTTAACTTGGGCTCTACCGCCATATCACAGCTAGTGACTGGGGTGACGGACCAGTATTCTACCAGTGAGATGTTACTTGAGGTAAGGAAGGCTGTGGCCATACTTGTGGGTGTCCATTACTTATGTCTGTCTATAGATTCTTCATGTCAAATATTGGATATTTGTGTTTAAGTCTACCTTCTCTGTGCTCAGGTGAGAAGCTTCTTTGGCTCTCTGACTGAGGAGTCGGGCTCAAAGATGAGGAGTATCAGGCAGACCTACGAGACCATCAAGGGTAACATCCGCTGGATGAACACCAACCTTCCTCTGCTGCAGGCCTGGCTGGACAAACACAGCCACAGAGCCGTGCATGAAGATTTATAGCTCCAGGGGAAACCGAAAAGTCCAGATTGGACGATTATGTGGCTAAAGGCAGAAACGACAAGAGGTATGGATGCAACTCACAAGACTTAAGCATCTCTTGGAGTCCGACTTGAATCACAAATTTGATGACTTAATATTTGAACACAGAATTCAAACAGACTTTTCAACTTTGATTTTAACACCAGTGACTCCTGACTTATACCCAAATGTAAAGATAAAAGAAACAAATTTGGATGCTGTGTTATCTCAGTGCAAATTATTAATCACCCCAAACCCGACTGACCTGATTTGGCACTTATGTGTCAACACTTATGACTAACTTGTGACTTGCAAAACAATTACGTTCTGCCAACTCTGTAAAATACAGCTTGTGTTTCTCAATGGGGGTGTTCCTCAGGTTCAAAGAGATCTAAGTAGATTTCCTTAAAGGACCCCCACATGGGAAAGGTTTGAGGGGGTGATATCACTTTGAAAAAAGTACTCTGTAATGACACCTGAACATTTGTGCTCAGAGCTGTCTGTGTGTGTTTGCATGTTTGTTGGTGTGTGTGTTGTGTGAAGTTGGGGTGGGTGAGTTTTTACCTGACATTTAAGATGTTCAAAGATTAATTCTGTGTGAAGTGTCTGTTTTTGTAAAGTTTATTTCCATCTGTGCTGCATTATCACTGCAGAAAGCATCTATAAAACAAAACCAAAAAATTATTGGATAGTCCCTCTCACCAAAAATTCACCAGAAAGAAGGTTACTGCCTTCAGCCTTCAGTAAACATGCTTCAAGTTAAGGAATAATGCACAGCGAGCCGGTCATTGTTGTGAAATAAACCTTTAAAATGACCCGCTAGCTGTACATTATCACACCTATTACACGGCTACTTACTTAAGAAATCAATAATTTGACACAAAAAATGTTCCACCAGAGTCCGACATTAGAACTGCGCCCATAGCAACGATCTGTTATACATAGCAACGGTCTGCTATAAAGAAATAACAGACCGTAGAACGCCGTGATTGACCAATCAGAATCAAGTATTCAACAAAGCTGTGTAATAAAGCGTGGGAATTCCTACAATGGTTACACCTGAATGAATTCTGAAACAATTGTTAAATGCACTTGGTTTTTTGCCCATTTTAAGGGTTGTTGAAAGTTCATGCACTGATATATTTGAATATTTTGGGCTATTTTGCTTCCATAACATGTCTTTTTACCAGACTAAATACACATTTAGGTGTTTATTTTACTACTATTTGTCTATGTGCATCTGTAGAATTCTCCTAAATTTACAAAAAGTTAGCAGTAGATAATGCCTCATTTGCATATTTAAACATCAAATTTCAGAAAACTTGTAATACAAAAAATAATTGTCTTATTGTAAGTAATCAACTGTGGAAGTTTCATGATGTTATCTGCATGTAGTGTTTCCCCTAAAATTTGCTGCTGTAGGATCAGATAGAGTTTCCAGTATTGGGAACGTGAATGTGAATTCTGACACCACTGGTCCTTCTTGGTAGTATTTTTAATTTTATTGAAATTCTCATATAAATGACAAAAAGAAAGTGCACTGTAAAGAATATGTTGTTACAAAAAGGTGGTGGTTTATTCAACACAACAGTGTCTTATTGTGTTGCTGTAAAATCATCTGCTGGACAGGATTCATAGCAATACTTTGTCAAGACAATATGTGTTGGTCGAATAAAATATTGGATCAATAAAGTTAATTTGACTTAATTTCCCATTGTATTTCTATTATTGTATTGTATTCTATTATTTTTTACCTTAATAATACTGGTAATCGTTGCGTGTGAAGCCCTGGGAGTTATATGGATGTAACCTTTGTACCTTTTCTCTGATCAGCAGGTCAGCAGTAAAGATTACATTTCTAGGTTTGTTTTATAATCATATATGGTTCACCTATATTTCTATTCAGTCACACAAACACACACACTCGCACAGCATAAAACCAAACTTCAGCAGGTGGCCGAACAACTAAACTTTTTTAGTTTTTTTTATGCATTAACATCACTTTACCTGTCGAGGAGAGTAGCCTACTGTTCGGCCTGTGACAACAGTTGCACAATGTACCCTGCTGCTCTGGAGGAGATTTGCCTCTAAAAATAACATCTGATGATGTCATAGTGATGTCATCAGGGGTTGGGTTTGAAGGCTACAAATTTTTAACAGAAAGTCAAACAGGGGTGGAGTTTGTGAGACATGGGTGTTGAGTTGCATTCTAGTAAATGTAGGATGCAAACTCATGATATTTCAATTCTGTCTCCGTCCCAGTGTTTTGCAAGTGTCCCAACTTCATAGATGTGCAATATTAAACCTCTGGAGTATCCCTTTATTAATCCTGATCCAAAACAATGAGTTAAATGAGAGATGTAATGCTCAAATTTAGTCAAAGAAAATCCCATGAATTGTTGCTTTAATCCTAATTGAAATACACTTTTGCAATCACTACACCTCTGTAATTGAATGTCTACAATTTCCCTTTGAGATGAGGTCACAATATTTTATTGTAATGAAGTAGTACATTTTTAACAATTCATCAAGTTTTGTTGAACTAACCTCGTTTTTTTCCCTATGATATTACTGTATTACTCACAGTATTCCATAATCTCCCAAATTTTGAAAAATCGTTGTGAGTTCATAATTCCTAGTAGAATACAATGATAATTGCCCACAGAAGGGTGATCTATGCTGATCTAATGTTTGTATTCTAACAATAAAGCTTAGTAAGGTGGTGATGTAAGAATACCAGATTCACACTGAAGTCTAAAGCTATAAGCAAAATGTATTCATCAAGGCTGCGGATGGAAATTACACTCTGTGATTCAAAATGGATTTCAGATATCCCAAAAGTAAAATATTTGAGTTATTTAAGAATCCAGAGATTGCCTTCAGTTAATCAAATCACTAAAAACTATTTCACTTCTATTTTAAGGATTGTTGAAACTCTGTCCAGTCACGATTCTCAGTCATTAAAATGAATGTTCGTTCCTGCATAAACTTTTATAGCTCTATGATCCGCCCGTCACCACCAGTGGGGGTATTGGGATAGGTTGCATTCATTACTCTCTAAATTTATTTGGAAAGGCAAACGCCCCCGTATTAACTTCATTACCTGACCTTTCTGGTACATGTTTGCACTTGGTATGGGATTGCTCAGATGTTTTTAGATTTGGAAATGTGTCTCTTCATGTCTGTCAGAGATTATGGAATGCTCTGTACCATGTTCTACATTGGTTTTATTGTTGAATGATGATTATATGTTGAAATTTAGTCCAACAACAAATGAGTAAGGTTAGCTGGCCTTACAGCTGCCAAAAAAAAAAAGATTGCTCTACGTTGGCAGGCTCCATATTCTTTGCAGAGACAACAGTGGTTACTTACTTTTCTAGATGTTCTTTACAGTCTGTCACAAGAACTCATGGTGCAAAACAAAATACTGTAAATGTTTTAGTTAATGCTGTTGAAAGTGTATAGGCGCTACTGTAAGTAATACGTAAAGCCTGGCAGAGATGTGTCATGGGTGGTTGACTGTGTTCTTGGTTTGGTCATGGTATCGGTCATTGTGTGGATGATTTGCCATGGTGCTGCCTTGGTGGAGTTAGTGTGTTGTATGGTACCACTTCTGCACCTGATTGGTTGTCATGAGGTGGTCCTGTATGGATCAGTACCACATCGTATGGTATGGTGTTTCCAACATTTTTTTTTTGCTCCCTACTTTTACCCTATAGCAGTTTTGTATACATGTACATGTATGTGCTATGATACCTCTTTGTAGGGAATGGTTGGTGTAGTCCTGTGGGGCGGCGGGGATATGTTGGGATATGTCCTGTGAAGTTGTTTCTATCTGTATGTATGTATTATGTAATCAATAAAAATCTGATCAATGTGTACTTCCTGTCAGCTGATGACATTCACATCCACTGCAACCAGGAATAAACTGGGACACATTTAGAATGTTTACGTTTATTATTGTATATTCGTGACATCACGAATGGGCAGACATCTTGACAGCTTGTTTCAAATGCAGAGCTTCTGAATACAGGCTGTGTGTATTTCCCCGTGGATTGATTGTTTCAATACTTTCACAGTATTTATATAGGACTTAAACCTTCTTTATAATGAAAAAACATGAAAATGTCATTTTTTTATAATATGGGACCTTTAAGTAATTGAGCCGCAAGGACTAAATTAAAATGAAAGACACTTAGGTATGACATCATGTAAGTTATTAACAGACTGACTATTCTTAGATAATAGCTTTATGAATGATAAGTAGCTTTTGCATTCATTTTTGGATCAAATTAAGGAGGGTTTACTGGTTTTCCATTTGCAATTATGAATATGATTGACCACTATTATCAGGCATACAATTACAGGAAGCCAAAAGAAACAGACTGTTAATAAAAAAGCAAATGTTACCATCTAGTGGTGAATATATATCATTACAGATCATAACAACACGGAACTTCCTGTTCACATGTCCATGTTTCCTTCTATTTCCTACTGTAACATATGGTAGCTCTTGTTTTGGCTTCTTTAGACAGTAACCATGGTGGAGTGATGCAGTTATGCTACTTAATTATCAGTAGACTATTTGATAAAAAGCAGACCTGAAGCCTTTATAACTCATACTTCCTGGACTGTCTGCAGAAGCTGCAATAATAGCTAAAATAATAATTTAAAAAACACATCTTATCTTGAATTTAAAGTCATGTCACCACAGCTGCAGGTCACTAAATGATCTGATATCTAACTAACTAACAGAGGACGTTCCCTCTGGTTTCTCCCAGCATGCAACACCTCCTGCATCTGTTTCACTTTCTGTTCTGTTGAAGCAGCTAATTGTGCTAAACATTGCGTGCTCTAGAAGACAAGGTAAGTTGACATTTTCTTTGACATATGCTGACGTTACATCACACAAATGATTCATGTTAATAATGTAAGATAATAGTCGATAAAATGCATCAGTTTTGATGAAATAGGAGGGGTTTTTTCAACCATAAATGAATGGAAACTTTGTCTGAAATCGAAAGTGTTGCACTTCCAGCTCATCTGCCATGTTTGTTCGTTGTCACTATCTTATTCTTATTCACTCTGTGTTTGCTTAGCAGCAGTTTGATTATACAGCTATGAGTTTTTTTTTAGAAAAGTGAAATGTATATTAAGAATGTGACACCTAAGAAATGTGATGCTAAATCTTTCAATGGACAATAAAGTCCTGGTTGTTCACTAAGAACTCGTCTATCTGTGTCCACATGTCCTGAGGAAATAAGAATAGAAATAAGATAAGCTATTAATCAGAATCAGGAATACTTCATTGAAATTAATTAAATAAATATATAAATAATAATAAATGAAGAAACAAATGCATAAATAAATAAATAAACAAAAAATAAATGAATACATTTAAAAAATACTACAAAATAATAATACATAAATAAATAAAAGGGAAAATTAAACAGGAGAGTAAATAAATAAGGGAATTAATACAAAGATAAATAAAATAAAGAAGCAAAATAAAACAGAAATAGCAATTTATGTCACATTTTATCAATTAATTCATTAATGGCTAAATTTATTTCTAAGATCTTAATCTAAGATAATAGAAATAAAGTAGTTTGTAACATGTAAATTAGCACAATATATGTAGAGAAATATAAATAAATAATAAAAATAAGAATAAGAAATTGGAAATATAAGATATATGTACAAATATGTGCATCAAACACATACAATATATAACCACAGTGTAAATAAGTATATACAAAATGCTGAGAAGTGGGATCAATTAATTGTACTGAATATTATTATATTAAATAAGAGTAATTTCTGAAATGCACAGTACAGTATGAATGCAGTATTGATGACACTATGAGTATTGCACAGTTGAATTATTGTATAATTTATTCTACAGTTTAGTAGTATCTTTGAACATAATTTGTATGTTTTGGTGTATTACAGGTGAGAGGATTTCCTGCTTTCATCGTCACCATGTTAGCAGCACCTCTCCTGCTGCTGCTGTTCGTTCCCTTTCCTCCCTCATCAGGAGCTCAGCTACCAGATCACGGTCAAGCCAAGGACGCCCCCATAGCCACCAACGGCCAGCCGTTCCCATGGGACCGCATGAGACTTCCTAAAACCATCTCCCCCGTCCACTATGACCTGACCATCCACCCCAACCTGACCACCCTCGACTTCACCGGAGTCGTTCGTATCCAGCTGGACGTGCACGAAGACACCAGCACCATCATCCTCCACTCCAAGCAGCTGCAGATATCCAACGTGTGGCTCCTTATACCTGAAGGTTTGAAGCCTCTCCGGGTGTTGGAGTATCCTCGTTTCCATGAGATCGCTCTGCTGTCAGACTCGGTGCTGACCAAAGGTAGGAGGTATGAAGTCCAGCTGGAGTTCGCTGCCAACTTCTCTGACAGCTTCCATGGTTTCTACAAGAGCACCTACCGCACCAGCAGTGGAGAAGTCCGGTAATAACCTCTTCTATGTTTCTTTGAAAGTAGCTGTATGTAGCATTTTAACATCATCGAAACAGCAACACATTAATCTGAGATGTAAATGTAAACACAATAAATTAAGACCATAAGTGACCCAACATGTTCTCATCCCAACTCGTCACATACTGACGCTTTGTCAGACCCCTCCGCGTCACTTTTCGTTTGCAGTAACCACACGTTGTGAATTAAAGAAAAACACTTGCTTAGGTTTAGGAAAAAATAACATGGTTTACAGTGCAAATGTGACTTGACATTGTGAACACGGGACACGAACAAATAGCTGATTATAAAGTGGAAGTGAAATGTACGAGACACGAACAGCGGTCTCCTGAATTGGATGAAAGCCATGTGCTTGTTGTTCCCCCTGGGAATGAAAACGGGCTGAGTGGACATAAAATTGGTGGCCTGATGTGGTGATGTTGTTTGTCCAGACAAATATGCAACTGGAAACACAGGGGTTGATGGGAAATGTAGTCTTAATTTTGAGAAACAGCACTACCACTAATATCACAAGTATGAGACAGAGGCTATCAGTAATGTTAATGATGGTGTCATTTGTTTTCAAGTGCAACAATTTTGTCAATGATAAATTGATTCCGAAAATGCTACATATAGCAGCTTTAATTATCCTTTAATCTACTCACAGCATGCTCTGTTGAACATAATATAACCTCTATTTCACCATTATTTATTTGCATTATTAGGGTTCTGGCTTCCACGCAGTTTGAAGCCACCTTTGCTCGAGGAGCTTTCCCCTGTTTCGATGAACCCGCCTTCAAAGCCAACTACACCATACGGATTATACGAGAGCCACGCCACATCGCCATATCCAACATGCCCAAGGTACACATGAATGCAGCTATATCAATTTACTGGTTGACAAAAATCAAGTTCTGCCTTCATCTTTGCTGTCAAACTTTAATAATGAGATGCACTACGCAGTGAAAAAGCATTACGATTTTTAAAAAGGTACTTATTCACCGTACTCTGTCTCTCTCCTTTCTTTTCTCTATTTCTATCACTATACACCTGTGTTTCTCAGGTAAAAACTGTTGCGTTGCCGGGCGGTTTGCTGGAGGATCACTTCGACACGTCTGTAAAAATGAGCACTTACCTGGTGGCCTACATTGTTTCTGACTTCCTGTCTGTGAGCAAGACCAGCCGGCATGGTGTCAAGGTGAGGAAGACAACAGACGCCGGCCATGCCATCAGTATTTTGAATCGACAGTATACATTTTAAATTGTTTTGTTTTGTGATTACCGTCAGATTTCAGTCTACGCTGTACCTGAGAAGATCGACCAGACGGCCTACGCGCTTGATGCTGCTGTCAAGCTGTTGGAGTTCTACAATGAATATTTTGATATTCCTTACCCACTCCCCAAACAGGGTGAGTAGAAATACATCTTATTACCATGTTATTAAGCCACTGGAGTCACAGTAGCTGCAGTTTGTGGTATTTATTTGTGTTAGTACATATTTCAGAGGAGTTGGATGGACCAGGAGGTGATGTGAATGTCCTATACGTTTAGTTCTACTTATGTGCTTGCTGTTGTACCCTGCAGACCTGGCTGCTATCCCTGACTTCCAGTCGGGTGCGATGGAGAACTGGGGGCTGACCACCTACAGAGAGACGGGCCTCCTCTTCGACCCTGACAAGTCCTCAGTTTCAGACAAACTTGGCATCACCAAGGTCATCGCCCATGAGCTCGCACACCAGGTAGCTGGCCTGCATTGGTTTTGAAAAATAACTAGTTGATGTCACAGGTCATCAGGTCATTAGGAAGTTACAAGTTGCTTTTATGAGGAGATGATTGAAGTCAGACGCTGCTGTCTCATCCTACAGGCTGAGACTAAGATGCATTTGAATGTTAAATACTAGTTTTGCACATGAAGCTCATACATGTTCTTCTTCCTGTCCAGTGGTTTGGGAACCTGGTGACGATGGAGTGGTGGAATGATCTGTGGCTCAACGAGGGCTTCGCCAAGTTCATGGAGTTTATTTCTCTCGACATCACCTACCCGGAGCTGCAAGTGGTGAGAGCCGAGCACAGGGACTGGACCTGTATCTTACTTATGTTCAGAACAGACAAATCAGCATTCAGTACAGTGTGTCTTTCATAATCATACCTCCCTATTTTTGTCTCTTCAAGTTTAATTCAAAAAGAAATATATTAATGATACAGTATAAAAGTATAGTACAGTACATTAGCTGATTAACTCATGTTATCAGCTTTTTGTTAGATATGGCTACAGTATTTCTGGATTATTTTGACATTGCAATGTGTGTGCTTTACTTTGATGTTTTTTTGAAAATGTTTTCCCAAGTCTGACCTGAACTACACTATCTCTCTCCTCTCCCTTTCTCCCAGGATGACTTCTTCTTGGGGAAATGTTTTGAGGCCATGGAGGTCGACTCCCTCAGCTCCTCCCACCCCATCTCCACCCCCGTGGAAAACCCCACGCAGATCCAGGAGATGTTCGATGACGTTTCATATGACAAGGTCAGCCTCATTCTGTCAAAGGACTGACCGTTTGGTGCTGATGCTCTTGGATATTTAACAATTATCTGGGCATAAATCATAATTTGCGTGAATGAGTTATTCCCAACGCTTAACCCAAACTGTGCAGTGGAAACAAATCATTAAAATACATTTTAATTTCAGGGAGCATGTGTTCTGAATATGCTGCGGGACTTCCTGACTCCTGAGGCTTTTGAGATTGGTATCATCCGATACCTGAAGCGCTACAGCTACCAAAACACTGTCAACAGCCACCTGTGGGAGAGCCTAACTGATGTGAGTGATGTGTGTGTGTGTGTGTGAGTATGGGTAAGTGATTGAGTGATATACCACAATTTCTGGGCTGTTGTCTTTTTTGCTTAGGAAGGTTTCTAACCAGGTGAAATGACCCGGAAGTATTTAAGTGGCAGTCATGATAAGAGTTCGTCGAATTCTCTAAATGCTAAGGAAAGGTGCTTCAATGCTTCCTTTCTTACCTCCTTTAGCATAGGATACACTGGACCACCCTTTACCAAAGGAAAGGAGTTTGTCACTGTACTCATTTTCTATGTGTTATAAATAAAGTAAAGAATTCTCTTTCACATCCTTCCTTGACCTCATGACGTTTTCCATGGAGGTCAAGGAAAAGTTGTGTGGAAAACACATTAGGACGTAATTTTTTGCCTATTTGACTGCAGCCCTGGTGTCACATTCACATTAGAGCTTAAAATAAGTGTTGTTGCCGCCTGTTTTTCAGCTCACCATACAAATATTTTTGTGAGACAAATTTGCCATATACGCCATCCGCTGCCAGTGTTGGGACTGTTGTGATTCTCTGCTAAAGTTTTGTGCGCTTCCCCACCAGATCTGCAGCTCAGACAATCTGGACGAAGGCCGAATGAAACACAAAGAATTCTGCTCAAAGCGCAGCGTCCAGTCTGGAGCCTCTGTAAGTTTTCAACAGTTCTATATGTTTCTGTCACTGTTTATGATGTTAAATCATTTATTGTGTATTGAAATGTGTGTGTTCATACGCAGAAATGGTTCTCCGGTGATGAGCTGGATGTCAAGGCCATCATGGACACCTGGACGCTGCAGGAGGGCTTCCCGCTGGTCACTGTGGATGTCAGAGGTCGGGAGGTCAGGCTCAGTCAGGAGCGTTACCTGAAGACAGACGACCACTCCCTCACTGAAGGGTAAAATGTCTTAGATTAATCACGATTAGTCAATGACAGATCACACGAGTCAAGTATACAGTATCAGTCATTGCAGAAGTGTCTCTTGAAAGTATATTTTAAAGCCACTGTGTCATTCTCTATACTACCATCAGGTTGTGACAAAGGAAGGACTTTTTAAATAGTACATGCACTGGTGTAGTTTATATGCAAAAATCCATCAATTTATTGCCAAATTGCGACATCATTTGTTGCAACTTCCGACTTCTAAAAAAGCAAAACTACAGTTTTCTAAACAGCTAATTTTTGGGATGTAATAGTATAGCAGTATTTGAAGCAATCACTATGTATAGTTTCAGTTTTTGTTACATTTTATTCAATATTTTTTTTTTTAAATTGTGTGTTGTCAGATTCCTGTGGCAGATCCCACTGACGTACATGACCAGCGCCTCCAACACCATCCACCGCTTCCTGCTTAAGACAAAGAATGGTGAGTGTGATGACACCGATTTTTATATTGCTTTATTTCTATCCTTTATCCACATATTTAAATTCTACTAGTCTGCATCCCTTCAAAGCCTGTCTCTACTACACCTCCATGCAGATGTCCTGTACCTTCCGGAGGAGGTGGACTGGGTGAAGTTCAATGTGGACATGAGCGGCTACTACATGGTCCACTACGCAGGCGAGGGATGGAACTCCATCATCAAACTGCTGCAGCACAATCACACAGCCCTGAGCAGCAACGACCGCGCCAGCCTCATCCACAACGTCTTCCAGCTGGTCAGGTCTGTTTAAAGATCAGCTAACAACAGCTGAGCCTGCTTTTTATCCTGTATCGCACAATAGTTACTAGTTTTAGCTGACAATTACCATAAAAATACCAACTTGGTGGTAAGAAAGGTTGTCTTTCTTGCTGACAAAATGGACAAAACTGCAGCATGGTTTTGATTCGAAGCCTTTCATGTGTGTTGCAGCACAAAGACTGTGAGGCTAGACACGGCTCTGGAGCTGTCTCTGTACCTGTCCAGAGAGACTGAGATCATGTCTGTGACTCAAGGCTTTGGAGAGCTTGTACCTCTTTACAAACTGATGGAGAAGAGAGACATGCCCGCTCTGGAGAACCAGATGAAGGTTAGTGGAGGCAGCATTCATGGCACAAAACAGACAGTATTCCATATATTTCAATAATATGCATAAAATCTTGCAGTCTGCCTCAAAGTTGAAACCACTATAGGGAGGTTCATGTCACAACACAGCGTTAAAAGGTTTTGGGAAACTCAAACTTGTTTATGAATGTGATTAATCTAAATTGTCAATTTAAACACCCCCTTAGAGCAAGGAAGCCTTGAACTCAGAAAAATCTAGGCAATGAAAATATGAGAGAAATGTGTTCTTCCAATTCTTTCAGGGGTTTTTTATAGGTATTTTAAATCCTGTGTTGTTTGCATCCATGTTTGCTAGCTTGCAGTTTTCCTCTTCACTACCTTTTCTGGCAAATTGTTGCATTTCTTGGTGCATTACCGCTACCTCAGTTCAGGATCAGTAGGCAACCTCCGGGGTCTGACAAGTGAAGCCAATGCTGAAGTGCCTTAAACTTTCATTCTTTCTAATAGCCAGCAGGGGGCGACTCCTCTGGTTGCAAAAAGAAGTCTGATTGTATGGAAATGTGCATATGCGTGCTTGTGCACGAGACAAACAAAAAGGGGACCCACTTCCTCATAGTGCTACAAGATGTCAAAAACTCCACAAGGAACCTTTAAACTTCTAGTGCTTCTGTGTTGCAAGAACGGTGTCCACACTGAGTCATGGTTCCTTGCGTAAGCACTAGAAAAACCTGAAAAAACAATGTGCACATGTTGTATAAGCAGAGTGCTCCTTGTAACTTCTGGTAGTTCAAACAAACAAAATTCCTCCTCTCAGGCTTTGAACCAGAATACAACACAAGTTCAAGAAACCTACAGTTGAAATTTAGTTATTTTAACATTAACTTTTTAATATATAATGTTTAAGGATTGATGTAGGGCTGAAACTAGCAACTATTTTCAACATGTCTTTGGTTAGTTCATTGATCATTTTGTCTGTAAAATGTTGCTGACTGCGTGTGTTTCACAGGACTATATTGTGGATCTGTTCCGGGGGCTGATTGATCGGCAGGAGTGGACTGACTCTGGATCAGTGTCTGAGCGAATGCAGAGGAGCTACCTGCTGCTGTTTAGCTGCGTCAGAAACTACGCGCCCTGCGTGACAAAAGCCACCGAGCTCTTTAACAAGTGGATGGAGTCTGACGGCACCATGAGGTCAGTGGTGGTAAACGGCACACCAGACAGTTTCCTTTAGATATTTGTGTATGATTCCTCCTCACAAATACTGCCTCTGTTCAGAGCTGAGCACTTGTATGTAGAGATTAAAAGTTTTCAGATGACCTAGAATCCTTCTCTGTTTTTAGCCTCCCTGTTGACGTCACCATGGCTGTGTTTGTGATTGGAGCTCGAACACCAGAGGGGTGGGACTTCCTGTTTGAAAAGTACCGCAGTTCGATGCAAATGTCTGTAAAGAGTCGCATGAAGATTGCAATGGCTGTCAGCCCCCTGCAGGACAAGCTCAAGTGGTGGGTACATTATAAATCACACTACAGCGAGCATTTTGTTTCCATTATTTTTTTTTAATGTAAAGATAAAAAAACACCTTTTGGATGCTGTGTATTTCTGTCTGCAGGATGATGGAGCAGAGCCTCCAGGGTGAGGTGATGAAGACTCAGGACCTTTCGGACGTGGTCGTCAGTATCAGCAAGAACCCCCATGGCTACAAACTGGCCTGGGACTTCCTCCGAGCCAACTGGCACACCCTGATCAAGAAGTTAGTGAGCCCATCACGCATGTCCTTTACATCCCTCTCTACATTTTACACAAGTTTCGCAACGATGTGTAATCCAAGAATGTTAGTCAAAAACTTCTTAACCCTTCAAAAACGGACCTCCCGTGGATCGTTGTTTGCATGATCCTGTGTAAATTGATGTAAAATAAAAAACATAATAGCTAGAGCATTCATTATTTTTGCAGCTGAAAGCTAAGGTTTCTGTCTTTTGCATCACCATGACACAATTTCAATACCTTTATCAATTATTATAGTTTATTGACTGAAATAATCTTGTAGCTTAGGTTGTACAGATTTTAGGGATATGAAGCATTTTATTTAAATCTAAATTTTAGTGTGTTTGCTGACATTTGAGTGTTTTTGTCATTTTACTAGAAAGAACTTCAAGATTCAAAAAGTGTCGATAACGAAGCATTTTTTAAAAACCCCATATGTTGATTTTTGTTAGTTCTGTAGCTCAAATCTGTCGATACTTAGATTACTTGTTTTTCCACAAAATGTTAGCAGAGTTGTGTTTTCTAAACTTTGTCTCTGTTTGCTTCGATGCCATAGATTTGACTTGGGCTCTAGCACCATATCGCACCTGGTGACTGGGGTGACAGACCAGTATTCTACCAGGGAGATGTTAGATGAGGTAAGGAAGGCTGTGGCCATACTTGTGGGTGTCCATTACTTATGTCTGTCTATTGATTCATGTCAAATATTGGATATTTGTGTTTAAGTCTACCTTCTCTGTGCTCAGGTGAGAAGCTTCTTTGGCTCTCTGACTGAGGAGTCGGGCTCAGAGATGAGGTGTATCAGGCAGGCCTACGAGACCATCGAGGGTAACATCCGTTGGATGGACACCAACCTTCCTCTGCTGCAGGCCTGGCTGGACAAACGCAGCCACAGAGCCGTGCATGAAGATTTATAGCTCCAGGGGAAACCGAAAAGTCCAGATTGGACGATTATGTGGCTAAAGGCAGAAACGACAAGAGGTATGGATGCAACTCACAAGACTTAAGCATCTCTTGGAGTCCGACTTGAATCACAAATTTGATGACTTAATATTTGAACACAGAATTCAAACAGACTTTTCAACTTTGATTTTAACACCAGTGACTCCTGACTTATACCCAAATGTAAAGAAAAAAAAACACCTTTGGATGCTGTGTTATCTCAGTGCAAATTATTAATTACCCCAAACCTGACTGACTGATTTGGCACTTATGTGTCAACACTTATGACTCACTTGTGACTTGCAAAACAATTACGTTCTGCCAACTCTGTAAACTAAAGCCTGTGTTGCTCAATGGGGGTGTTCCTCAGGTTCAAAGAGATCTAAGTATTTCCTTAACGAACCCCCACATGGGAAAGGTTTGAGGGGTTTGAAAAAAGCTCTCTGTCAAGACACCTGAACATTTGTGCTCAGAGCTGTCTGTGTGTGTTTGTATGTTTGTTGGTGTGTGTGTTGTGTGAAGTTGGGGTGGGTGAGTTTTTACCTGACATTTTAAGATGTTCAAAGATGAATTCTGTGTGAAGTGTCTGCTTTTGTAAAGTTCATTTCCATCTGTGCTGCATTATCACTGCAGAAAGCAACAACATCCATATTGTACAGTGTTGTACAAATAGTAAATGTTGCACAAAAGAAATGTAGTGTACATCGGGTATTTATTTTTCCTCAA
The DNA here is from genome assembly GCA_916701665.1 of Sebastiscus tertius. NCBI lineage: Eukaryota > Metazoa > Chordata > Actinopteri > Perciformes > Sebastidae > Sebastiscus > Sebastiscus tertius. Next base: position 37,740 of record CAKAOH010020331.1, on the reverse strand, counting down.
ATATTTACCAGATACCAGAGCACTCCTTCTCACCTAAAAAACAAAAACAAAAAATGATTGGATAGTCCCTCTCACCAGATATTCACCAGAAAGAAGGTTACTGCCCTCAGCCTTCAGTAAACATGCTTCAAGATAAGGGATAATGCACAGCAAGCCAGTCATTGTTGTGAAATTATTTCACAACAATGACCTGCTAGCTGCACATTATCACGCTTATTTCTCGGCTACTTACTTAAGAAATCAATAATTTGACACAAAAAATGTTCCACCAGAGTCCGACATCAGAACTGCGCCCATAGCAACGATCTGTTATACATAGCAACGGTCTGCTATAAAGAGATAACAGACCGTAGAACGCCGTGATTGACCAATCAGAATCAAGTATTCAACAAAGCTGTGTAATAAAGCGTGGGAATTCCTACAATGGTTACACCTGAATGAATTCTGAAACAATTGTTAAATGCACTTATTTTTTTGCCCATTTTAAGGGTTGTTGAAAGTTCATGCACTGATCAATTTGAATAGTATGGGCTATTTTGCTTCCATAACATGTCTTTTTACCAGACTAAATACACATTTAGGTGTTTATTTTACTACTATTTGTCTATATGCATCTGTAGAATTCTCCTAAATTCACCAAAAGTTAGCAGTAGATAATGCCTCATTTGCAAAATTAAACATCAAATTTCAGAAAACTTTAAATTAAAAAAATTATTGTCTTATTGTTATCAACTGGGGAAGTTTCATGGTGATATGTTAGTTAAAAATGTTTGCCCTATTCACCTCTAGTGTCTTCCCTTGAATGTGCTGCTGTAGGATCAGATAGAGTTTCCAGTATTGGGAACGTGAATGTGAATTCTGACACCACTGGTCCTTCTTGGTAGTATTTTTAATTTTATTGAAATTCTCATATAAATGACAAATGAAAGTGCACTATAAAGAATATGTTGTTACAAAAAGGTCTGTGGTTTATTCAACACAACAGTGTCTTATTGTGTTGCTAGTGTAAAATCATCTGTTGGACAGGATTCTTAGCAATACTTTGTCAAGACAATATGTGTTCGTTGAATAAAATATTGGACCAATAAAGTATGTGTTTTCTTGTATTTCTATCATTGTATTGTATTCTATTATTTTTTTACCTTAATAATATTGGTAATCGTTGCATGTGAAGCCCTGGGAGTTATATGGATGTAACCTTTGTACCTTTTCTCTGATCAGCAGGTCAGCAGTAAAGATTACATTTCTAGGTTTGTTTTATAATCATATATAGTTCACCTGTATTTCTATTCAGTCACACAAACACACACACTCGCACAGCATAAAACCAAACTTCAGCAGGTGGCCGAACAACTAAACTCCACCAATTTGTATGCATTAACATCACTTTACTTGTCGAGGAAAGCAGCCTACTATTCGGCCTGTGACAACAGTTGCACAATGTACCCTGCTGCTCTGGAGGAGATTTGTCTCTAAAAATAACATCTGATGATGTCATAGTGATGTCATCAGGGGTTGGGTTTGAAGGCTACACATTTTTAACAGAAAGTCAAACAGGGGTGGAGTTTGTGAGACATGGGTGTTGAGTTGCATTCTGGTAAATGTAGGATGCAAACTCATGATATTTAAATTCTGTCTCCGTCCCAGTGTTTTGCAAGTGTCCCAACTTTATGGATGTTTCTGGAGCACCCCTTTATTAATCCTGATCCAAAACAATGAGTTAAATGAGAGATGTAATGCTCAAATTTAGTCAAAGAAAATCCCATGAATTGTTGTTTTAATCCTAATTAAACAAAGTGTGTCACGTTTTTTCCCCCACACTGAGAGCGGTGTCGTCACCTGTCGATTTGACTCTGGAGCACCAGTGTTGACTCTATGCTCATGTAAACACTGAGGAACCTCAATATGTTGGTGCTTTTGACTTGGGAAACAGATGTGTGGTCTTTCTTCTCTCTCTTCAGAAGATTATAAATGTTTAATCTGTCTTTTAATCTCTACATAAAAGTGTATTTTACTGCTCTTCCTCTGCTGCTCTAGTGTCTCAGTTGAGGCCTTGTGGAGAAAGGTAGCTGTCACTTTAAATCTCCTAACGCTGCCATAAATTCTTCTGATGGACCTTTAGCACAACCTAATAAAACACACCTTCCAACTGATAAAACACTTGCATACATTCACATTTATGAGCGTATATTCATTCACTTAATATTTGTGTATAAACTGAGCACGAGCTGTTGATATAACAAAGACTGGTTTGATTTCTGAGGGTGTTTCAGTGGCTGATACACATGCTGGGCTTTGCACTCACTCTAGTGCACGTACAAACACACACACCGCTCCCCTCATCAAACTGCACTCTGCTCCAGTGAGTTTTCCCTCCCAGTCGTACACCTGAGGAGAGTCGTCTCTGGACTGGAGGTAAGAGCCTGAAGTTTGTCTTTCTGCTTCCTGTTTATAGAATTAACTGCTTAATGACTGAAAACTGATCAAATTTAATCTGAAGTATCTCAAACTAAGCGTGTTAGGAGCCGTTTATTTGTTTAGTCAGTATTTATAGACTTGGACCCTTGTTCCAATGTGCTCACTGATCATGTGTTGTGTGTTTTGACCTCACTTTACCGCTACCTCTTGTGATTTTTGTGGTCTTTTGCTTGGTTTTGTTTAATAATCTATTCAGCATATAAAACATGGTCATGTTAGACCACCTCAAAATATGTATCACATTTTTGTTTGCCTATTAGTACAGGTTCAACATCATGTTGACGACTTGATCCACACTAAGAAAGTTCACTCATGTTTGATCAAAATGTGTCTTAACGTGTGATAAACTTTGACCACAGGGCCAAACGGCTCCTTGTAAGTTCCACCTCACAAGAGAGGAAATAAAGCAACAGTATACCCGTAGCTACAACTTGTTAACAGTGACTTTATTGAACTGTAGCTTAGTGCAGGGGAACTCAAACTTTTTGGGGCCAGGGACCCCTTAGAGGGGAGAACATTTTTTCCAAGGACCCCATTTTAATTGTAACACCAATTAAGCATACGCTTACTACCATTTGTACTCTTAGATGTCATTGTAACTATTTGTATTCTAAAACTGTTCACCTGTTTCACAGTGACACACGGAAACACATTTCAATTTTAATCATGTTAAGATAAGATGAGATAATCCTTTGTTAGTCCCACAGCGGGGAAATTTGCAACGTTATTGAATGTTAATACCACTTATATACTTTTAAACAGAGGGGTATTTCATTCAAATTGCATTTGGACTCAACTTGACAGTATTTATAGCCTACATCTCAAGTAATTGTTCTCACAAGCTTTCAGAAAATGAACAGTGGCAAGACATAGTCCTAATAAATCCAGATATTTAAACTAACCAGTATAAAGCTGACTTTCAGTAAGTGCTTCAACTTAAAGATAATGAACTTATTGCTGTGTGTCACAATCATAGAGTTTCTATTGGCACAAATTTAACGTAGGTGGGAGCAATGGACACAATATGCTTGTTGTATTGGTGCAAATGGTCCCCATCTGTAGATATGTACTTTATTAAAGCACTTTATTTATTAAAGTGTGCTTTGTGCGTTGGTATCTAACGCCAAGGGCCGGGATTTGACACTGGGAATGAGAACGATCTGGTATAATTGTGTTGCTGTCCTATGAAACAATGCATCTCCATCAACTTTTCATGAACATAGAACAGCCCTCTTTTCAGCTTGTGACAATCCAGTTTCAGGCAACCCAGTGTGGTTTTGAATTGGCTACTTAGTTTAAAAGGCAGGAGAATCTTCTCAAATCAGTTTACCTGAAAAAAAGAAATAAAAAGAAAAAAAGAAAGAGATACTGAGAGTTTTATGCAAAATTAAATTTAGACCACATCTTATGCTTTGATACCGATGCCTTTGACTTCCTTATTACCTCAATATTCCTGTTGATCACCTGACAGGTTTCCAAGCTCAGTGGAACAAACGTAATCATCAGATCTTTGCGTAATAATACCAACCAGTGCAGGTTGACTAAAGCTTATATGAGGTTACTGCAGGACAGACTGTTTTCCAGTCAGAGATGTACATCTATCAGTCTATTATCTCTCCGCCTACAAGGAAAGACAGGCAATAGAATATTCTTGGAGCATGGTGTCTTGGACAAAACATTTATGGGTCTTAAGTTCAAAGTATAGTTTCTTGTAGAAAACAAGGTGAAGCAGCTATAGAGAGATAACATGTTTTTGTAAGCGTGAATTTGCAATAGCTGCGACCACAAAGGTGTATAGAAGGTATAGAAGCACAGCAATGAAAGAGGAACTCTCTGTTGAGACCAATGATGCCTCCCACAAGAGTCTTAAAACCCAACCAGTCCAGGTTTCTACCTGCCAAAGGGGAGTTTTTTTCTTGCCACTGTCACATAACTATGCTCATGGGGATCTCTTGTTGGGTCTGTAAATTATAGATCTAGACCTGCTCTATATGAAAAGCTCGAGATAACTTCTGTTATGATTTGACGCTATATAAAAATGAATTGAATAGAATCTACGACAAACGGTTCATGAGTTAGGCCAAGGTACATCCGTTTAGAAGTAATGCTCGTTTTTGTTATAGGCCGCTCCCACTGCCACACCCCTTGTTTGCCAATTGGCATGACACACACCTTCACACCCACACACCTGACCTCCATGCCAAACTTCAGCCTCCTATGACAAAAACTGTGGCTGCCAAAGGGTGGGGAAATCCTTGTGGGCTGACTGACCAACTGACTGATGTTTGCAACTATTGTGTAACTGAAGCTCAATCAATATGCATTGTTCTGTTTCCCCTTCAGGTTCGTACTGTATCGCTGACTCCATTTCCGTTTTGGTCCATCGGGAGTTTATCCACAGAGCTCTAAGGATGCCATTTGACTACATTCCCGTTCTAGAGTAAGGTCCATTTCTTTTCAAAAGTATTATGGTGATAACTCTGCTCTTAACCACAAACTGAGTTTGCATAATTGATGAAGGTGACAAAATATAGAAATGACCATAAAGCCTTTTATTTACACCAAGTAAGAATATATTTCATGTTTTATATGTTATATGGGCTGTGCCAATACTCAAGAAAGGAAGGGTAATGAGGGTCAGGTGAAGCTAATCAGGGCGAGGTAGGTAATCATCACACATGTGGCAATCACAAGGGCAGGCAGTGAAGTTATCTGAAACAAGAGACAAAGGTGAATATCAAAATAAAACAGGAACATGACAGTGTGTGTTAATGTGAATAAGGTGTTAGTTGCATTCTCGTTCAATTTATTGAAGTTTTATTTTGAATAAAAGTTTGTTTGTTTATTTATTTATTTATTTATTTATTTAGTTTGTTTTTTTGTATTTTTGTCTCCCTCCACTTTTCCTCTCACTCCTCCACCTTCCCATTGACAACTCCTTACTCATTTTGTCCTCCTCTTCCTCCCTCTCTTCCTCTTTCAGGATCTTCCTGGGCATCCTGGGCTTCGGCCTCTCCATCATGTTCTGCACGACCTTCTGCAGGGCGTGCAGTCGCCTGAGGGAGGAGCAGATAGAGAGGGAGGCGTGGAGGCGCAGTGAGCAGGACGGGCGCCCTCCTCCCATATATTTCATCCCCTTCCATGGAAACAGACAGGACAGCGAGGAGCACCCCAGGGTGCCTCGATACAGCCAGGAGCTCCACACACCACCAGTATATAGCAACGCTGCCTACTGTGGACCCCCACCTTCATATAATGAGGTGACAAAATAATTTGTCCTATTTTTATTTTGGCACTTCCTGTTCCTGAAATCCTGAATTCACTGCAAAAGTAATGCAGCTACTTCAATGTGTATTTCCTCGTATTTAGGTTTGAATTTTGTTGTCTGTGTTTTTCAGCTGGGATTGAAGCCTGAGGATCTCCCCCCTGCTTACACCGAGTATACTGTTCCTGTGTATCCCATCACACCTCCACCTCACACAGACATGGTTCAACCACAAACACAGTCACAACAATAAGCCGGCAGCATCACACTGGGCCTGTGTTGAGGTTGTGGAGTGTATTGATTACTAAACTGCCTCGTGGACTTGAGTGAGCTGGAACTGGACTTTATAACCTTTCAAAGATTGTTTTTATTGTGAGCTTGTTTTTTTTATTGCGGTAATGATGGCACAAAGCTGCAGAAGTGGCACTGGGTTTAAAGCTACAGTGCCATGAGTATATAGCACATAAAACACTTAAGACCCAAAATAGATTTTATTCACATGTGTGGTGGTTGTTAAAACGGGATACGTTCACATTATTTCCCACTCTTGTTCTTATCTTCCAACAAGCACGTTTTGCTTTTGGTCCTGTTCTGTTTGTATGTCATGTTTTTTTTTTTCTTTAGCAGGATCTCATTTATCACTTTAAGAGTATTAATGAAATGAGTGTGAAAGTGAATCCAACGGTGCCACTATGTGGCCTTTTTAAGCCCTTTGTTTTGGGTTCATGTCTCCTGACTCATTAGGAGTTTGTGCCATTTTTTTCCCCCTGGTTTCCTTTATGTTTCAATTAAACATTTTCTCACCACTTCTAGTTTATCTGATCTTCACAAAATCTGGTACATTATATATTTGGATGAACTGTATATGTGGTATCAGTCTCCTAGTTGTGGCCTATTTGACAATTAGAAATTAAAACATATTTTTTTAATTCAGTGCAATCATATAAAGTTTGATAGTATTTTGCCGATAGGTGACACAACAACATAATGAATTGAAATGGCCATAACTTAGTGTTCACTTGATCCTTTCGGACAATGTAACCTTGTACACAATTCAGATATTCATAGACAGGATTCATACATTTGCCAGAAACCATACACACTATTATCTACTCAGGATCTCTTTCTATGCATATTTTAATGCAGATCCTGATCTACATGCTGATTAAAACATTTTCTTCCATCAAAATTACAAGTTTAGAATATTGTTCAGTCTTTGGGAGGTGTGTGCTTCCTGAGTGCTTTGTAGTTTATGTTGTGTTTGATATGTAATATAATACGTAATGATATAATACCGAATTGAGTAGCAGCCTTGAGACAAAAGTAGAGATACACTGGATGTATAAAAATCATGTGTTTTTACACATAGCAGTTGTTTTCAGTGACTAAATGATGTATTTATGTTGCATTCAGACATGATGGTCCAAAGCAACAAACTTGTTCTCAGGTAATCAAACTTGACTGAAGTTGTCTGTAGATTTTAATATGATTATATTGTGTCATTGTATGTTTAAAGCCATGTTAAGAGTATTAATTTACCTGCCAGCTGAAAGCAGTATTCTAAGGCCAGAGGTGCTGTATATCTACAGTCTTTCTCAAATGATGTGAATGCATGAAATACTGATGAGAAACTAACAGCCTGATCTGAAAGCAAGAGAGCTGCCTTTTATGAGATTTCTGGAGATTTTGATCCAAACAATGACGATACTGTAAGTGAAATGTGTAAATGAGCAAATAGCATGAAAGAAGTGTTTAAATCTCAGGAAAAAATATAGTAGCTGGTCTACAAAGAGATCTCTGAATAGAATGACGAAACATTTGTGTCACTCCGAAGATGTGTCTGTAATATCAAGAAACATGTAATTAGAAATATTGACTCAATATAGAAATCTACCTTTGTCTATATATTTAATTTTATATCATATTTCTATGTAAATATAAGATGTTCATAATGATATTCTCATGTGCACACCATATTTTGTTTTTCAACAAACAATAAATTCAGCCCTGTATCTGAACTTTCTGTTGTGTATCAACACTTAGGCACGAGAGGCGGCGTACGTCAGGGCGCCAGTCACATATCATCCAGTCTGACTTTATAAACATTTTTCTTCAGTCCAGCAGAGTCCACTCTTGCACCAAAAGTATAACTTATTACAGTACACACATGTTAGCCAGGCATTTCTTCAAGCAACAACCTTTCCTGTCCAGTGAAGTTTAGTCAACCCTGAATTTATTCATAAGATCCTAACATCTATATGCATTTTTTTATCTTCGTTATGCACAAAAAGAAGTTTTTCTCACTTTTGAAAACTGCTAAAAGTTACAAGGAAACAGTGGTTGAAGAAGTACTCCGATATTTTACTGAAATAGCAACACCACGGTATAACGATACTCTGTTACAAGTAAAAGTCCTGCATTCAAAATCTTACTTAAGTAAAAAAACATAAGTATTAGCATCAAAATATACTTAAAGTACCAAAAGTAAAACTACTCATTCTGGAGAATAATCTATATGATATAATTATTGATGCATTACTGTGTTCATCACTTTAATGTTGCAGCTGGTAAAGGTGGAGCTCATTTTAATTACTTTTTGTACTGCTGGAAAGCTTAATCCATAATAATATAGCATAATTTGTTAGTTGATTTATATTTTGTACTATTAATGAATTCATCTGCAAAGTAACTATAGTAACTGAGGTCGTCAAATAAATGTAGTGCGGTAAAGAGTACAATATTTACTTATACTTAAGTATAAAGTAGCAGAAAATGGTACTCAGTACCTCAAAATTGTACTGAAGTGCAGTACTTGTGTAAATGTACTTAGTTACATTCCACCACTGCAAGGAAAAGCCCACTAAATAGTTGGTGGAGAGTCATAAATCAGATGTACTGGGCTGGATGAATTAGCATCTAATTCTGTAAATCCACAGTCATGCATCTTTTTCTCTGGTTCAGTGAAAGCCGGAGTACACAGGCAGGCCGGCCAGATGTCTACAATCACTAACGCTGAGTGTGGACAGGCTGACATACAGCCACACATGGTCCAACATGTATCACACACATTCACACATGATCTGTAATCCTATATATGTCAGGAGGGCTTCAACGTGCCCCTTTCTCTCTGTTTTACAGCAACTGGATGCGGTGTCGTCTTCCAGCCTCTATAAGGGAAATCCTCTGCTCTTATACACGTCTTTACTACGCTATGCTATCACTTACACCATGCTGTGTGTGCAAGTGTCTGTGTGGATGCGTGCTTTAGTTTAAACCCCAGAATATCTTTCTTCCTGTACACATTTTAGAGTCAGAATGTAATAATATGACAACAGCTGTTCCTGATTCATGACATTAAACTCTGCAAGTCATTGAGAATTCAACACAAACAATATTAGTCTCTCCTCTCCCTCTTTTCACGTGCACACACACACTCACACGGACACACATGGTTTTGTTTTGTTTGTAGAAGTATAGGGTGTTGTTGTATAGTGCAAATTAAACACTAGAGGGCAGTGCAAGTGTGTAGACTCATGCCCTCAGTGTATATTCTTATTTATATTGTTTCTAGGGACGTTCTTGCATTTTTTCACCTTCATCACAACCACTCTGTAGCTGGCCGGTAAGTGCCTTGCTCAAGAGCAGATGACAATGACTCACTTTCCCTGCCAGTCGGATTAACGTCTGTCAATAGCTCATCAGACGTGCTGTCTTATGTGTTGACAGAAACAATATTCCACTATGCCTACATCTATATATTACAGGGATGATTGTATTCATTCTCTGTATTATACTGCTACGATGAGTCATGTAACAGCACGGTGATTTCAATAGTTTGGCACATGTGCACACAGGCCAACCAGCCCTTGTATGGAGCGTCGACTCCGTAGCCATAAAAAGTTTTGGCTTTAGAAATAAGTAAGAGGTTATCGGTGGGAAAATATGATTCAGAAAGTTGAAGGTGCAAGTGAGTAATATAAGTTTAATCAAGTGGAGGAGGTTCAAGGTTCAAGTGAATCAGAATCATGTTTACACATATAAGGAACTTGCAATAAAAAACTATAAAAAGCACTATAAGCAGACCTGCCAATCATTCACCTGTATGTTCAACTTTTTTTCTTATTTACCATCTTTTAGTACAAACCTAGGAGTATATATATTGTATTTCCTCTAATGCTTCTAAAGGAGCAAACCGGAGTGACATCATGCAGCGTGCAGGCTTCCTATTGGATGATGGCATCAGTCTGTAATCAAGCAATGATCTGTATCACCTGTTGCTCCACCTGTCTTCACTCTGTGTCTCGTTAGTGGGCCGTCTCATGCTCCAATAAATCACAAAGAAAAGTGTAAGTAGTAATTACCCCAAATGTATTGTGAAATGTATGTACACATCACAATCAAACAGGCTTAGTTCACAAGAAACCAATATAAGTGTAAGTATAAACCAATAAATCCAGATTATTGTTTTGTTCAAGGCCATTTACTCTGTTTATGCTTTGAAAACAGAGAGAGAGAGTGTGTTAAAAATGTTTTGTTAGTTCCATACTATATCTTGTCTTCTAATTCGCACATTTGTAATCTGAAATATAAATTTTCACTTGTTCTTGCATAATAAAAAAATATATATTTATTTGAAGAAGTAACTGTAGCAGTAGTAGCAGCAGGATAAATGTATGAAGGGGAACATCTTGAGGTTTTTGCATCAAAAACTGCTGCTGCTGCTCTACTCTTACCCCATGCGTGCATTTCAATACCCTGTTACCATACTATTTAGTATGCCAGAAAAATATTTAGTATGTCCCAATACATAGTATGTCAAATGCAGTATGCCATATATACCAGGATGTCCTACTACGTCCGGTCGCATTTTACAGTATGCAAGTAGCATGCTTTTTCTGGCTAGTCTGACCCACAATCCTCTGTGCAGCGGATATATGAGCATGACGACGTAGTATGTGATAATTGTATGCAACACGGCGGACTCCGTGACGAGGACCTGCTCCCTATGTAGATATAAACAGCTCAATCTAAGCTCAGGAAAACACAACGATTCTTAGTTTCAGGTGATCGTACACTAATAAAAACATGGTTATGAATAATATATTCCATTTCTGCTAATAGATCCCCCTAAATGTTACACTCTGTTCCTTTGAGTTATTTTTGTATCTAAAAACACATGCATGCATTTCACTTCCTTACATATCAAGAGGAGTTTGTCATAAAATGTATGATTTTTTTATTTGTATCCCTTTCCTATAACTATTACTATATAGTGCCAACATGCTGATCCTTTCATCTCTAGAGGTCACTTCTACTGCCTAAAAATAGGAACTGTTGTTTCCCTTTCAACACACACTCACACACAGGTGAAAGGGTTTTGCCTGATTGTAGTTGTGAGTTTGATTCATTTGTACTCGGTGAAGGAGTCAAATCTCTTAAATGTGTTGGCACACTTAAGTTTATTGAAGGAATAAAGTTGCTATCCTGATTATTCTGTACTTCTTGTATGGGGCAAATATAGCCAATTTTTTTTTCCTTGAAGCGTTATCTGCTTGCTCCGAGATCCAACACTATGAGTTAAACACCATTGGACTATTTTGAATTACATGTAGGTACTATTACATCAAAGGAGAATGTAGATGTTGTATCCATAATCTTTTGCACTTCTCATTTATCAGGATTTGTTATGATCATCTTTGTGATCTGGACTCCCATTTAAAATATTCTTTTATGGGTTTTAATGAATCTCTCTTCATGTATTTGTATCAATGACCCACATGTGGGCAGTTTAAGAAGTCAGTCTGTCCATTACACTACAGTGTGGTTATCAGTGTTTATTAAATCGTGCTGCTGGCAGACACGGCGAGGAACAGAAAGAGACCAGCTAAATTAAAAATGTATTTTGGATGTGAAGCTATCCAGAAAAGGTAGCAGCACATTGTCTGAGTGAGTTCTGGTGAGTTTGAGTGCTGCTGCTGCTGCTGTGGAGGAGACATGTGGGATCCTGGAATAGATTTAAAACTCCCTGAGGGCAGCTGAGATAGAGAGAAGCACAGATATAATATAAAATGGAATGGATGGGATGTTTTTGTGTCTGTGCATGTGAGCATGTCGGTCAAAGAAAGGAGCTGCTGAAGGTATGTGTTTGTGTATGTAAGTCTGTTCTCTGTTGAATGATAGCTGAGCACAGTTGCTTTTATTACCAGGATGACCCATCTCTCTCTCCTTCCTCCCATTCTCTTCATCCTCCCATCCCCCTCATCACTGTGAGATATGAATACACACTGGAGAGCCCCTGGCATTACACTGTCTGATGACGTTCTCGCTGAGTCTTTCCCTGGACGGCTATCTTTGTCTGGCCTTCATCACCACTGCGGCTGTGACAAACTCAAACTGGCAGTACAAGCGCGCCTTTCAGTCTGTATCTGTTCGGCAAAACCGTGAAAAAGGAAAAATCACATGCTAACATGCAACGTGTTGAGTGATTGGCACTATCTGGCTTTTTTTTTTTAAATCAATGCATCATACACAAGGTTTTCCTCATCTTAATTTTTTTCTCAATGCAACTGCTGAAGCTCTCGTTTGTTTTTTGGATATTTGTAACCTCATTTTTATCAAATATTCTACAACGGAGAGTCATCAATCAGACTTTTTTTATTTGTGTGTGTCTTTTAATATCTGGTCACCAGCAACAGAAGAATATTAGCAAGGTTAACTCAGGCTAAATTTGAGTTTTTGTGCTAATTGAAGGTTACTGTCCCACAAAAAGCAAAGAAATGAGCACAAAATAAAACTATCTATGCATAATTGAGCTGGCCAAGTTGGTTGCAAACTTCAGCTGATCAATAATGTGACACTACTGAGACTGAGCTGAATCATGCAGTTCATGTTAAGGTGGTGTCATGCTGGTCCCAGTCATTATGCAAACAGCTGGGAAAACTTGCTTCACACCTCGGCCAAATAAGTGGAACTGAAAGCAACAAAAGAGCAAACCACAAGCTTTTTGAAGATGATCTCGTGCCTGTGGGGTTCCTACAGTTGTCCCAATAATTAGATTTGCCTGATTAACTAAGAGATAGAAGTGCCCTTTGTTCACAGCAACAGATCTATAACATGCCTGATTCAGGCAAAAGCGAATTTTAAAACTTACTTGTATCCCTTCCCTTCTCTTACCATCATAAATGTTGTTTATCTTAGCAATTGCTGATAACTGACCAACCCTAACATGCAAATGAAATCCTTATTTTACACTAAATTACCATATTAGGTTCTAAAGGAGGATCTTAACCCTTAAAGACCCACACTAAGTTTTGTCTTTTTTAGGGTGGGTACACAGGGTCTTTAGGGAGAGATAGCAGGTCAACAGTAGATGTCACAAAGAAGTGGTGTACGTCACCTGAAAGCTGGGAACCTGAAGATAAATCAGAAATATAAAATTTGGCATCAAAAACTTGAAGATTTCTGCAAGAATTGCATTTTTCGGCGATTGGTTGGCGAGCACTTCTGTTCACCATTATTTAGCCTACTTCCCGTCTCAGAGGGTTAAAAGAAGTCAATGCAATTTTATGCTTTTACAATTTATATACATTGCTATATTTATACAAAGACTTTACAGCAGAGAAAGGCTTGCATCTTCTCATGATCATGATGACATTTTCCCTACATGTGAAAACAAAGAGTGGCACTTTTCTGCTGCTTTCGGCTGCTGCTCAGGAAGGTCAGAGGTCACAAGAAACCAAGAGAGTTGGTGGCTCCAGGGGGACTGAGGGGTCAGAGGTCAAGAGATATCATGTTACAGGGGTCTGGGTTAGAGACCTCAGGAGCTTTTCTCATGAAGTACTATTATTTGCATTATTAGTATCATACTGGAACCAAGTGGAACTTTATAGTGCAGACACTCAGCTTCAAAGATAGGCCCCTGATTAAGAGATTTCATTTCATTGCTTTCAAAACTGCCAATGCTTACAGTATGCCTACATATCTTTGGCATATTGAAATTCTGCAAATAGCAATAAGTTCAAGTAGTGAAGTTAATGTTCTTTTCCTCTCCCTAAAGTACTTTCTAACTCTGTAAATTAGGTTTGCTTGCTGGCTTGCAGATGTTATTTATTTACCTTCACAGCTGTAATGCGAGACAATTATGTAGTCCTCTCTGACCTCATCCAAAAAATAACATTTGAGAATTATAAAACAAACAATTTACCTTGAAAAGATACAACATGTTAGAAAGAAAACCAAATAAAAGTGAGCATCTGCATCACTGCTGAGTAAAAACACAGTGGACCCTCTTTCTCCAGTGTGTATTAAATACAAACTGTGCTGTGTTTTTAAAGTATTTAGTTAAATCTTTCTGTATTGATGTAGTATGTATCTCTACAGACTATACGTCTGAAAACCCCCAACCTGAAAACAGTTATTTAGGCAGTAGTTGTTTGACTTTGTGTGTGTGTGTTTGCACTGATGGGACAGGGTTGGTAACCATGGAGCTAACCGAGGTGTTTGTTGACGAACAACATTCCAGTGTGCGCCTGACGAGTGTGTGTGTGTGCGTGTGTGTAACCCAGTTCAGCACAGGTAAACATCAAGCGTCTATTTAGGGAGGATGATTCTCCTCTCACCAGCTGATGGCCTTTTGAGCGCTCGCTGTGTTGCCTGCAGTCTTCAGGAGAAACTGAGAGGCCTCTGTATTATTACAGTATATGGATACTACACAGAAAGCCCCAGTGGACTCACACAATATCTTGTGTTTTACACTGTATTAAAAGGACGATCATCTTCTTCTTTTACTCTGATTTTATTTAAAGAAATCCCTGTTATTTATGAAACACATCTGCAGTTTTTTAATTCCATCAGCTGTTGTTTTATAGTTTTAAGGGGAGACACTATGTGGTGCTTTCAACTGAAACTCGTGAGCCCGTGTTTACAACATGGGAAGTCGTGTACATCATATGCGTGGCGTTCAAGTGGGTTAAGTCGTGAAGAACACCGCTGCCAAGCAATGGCAATGTTAACCTATTATATCAATATATAATAATATCAATTTCCTCTCAGACCTATTATAAAACTATGAAGAAAAACAATATACGGCTAAAATTACAATATATTAACTTATTATGCACCGAAAAGTGAACTTCCATGGCCTCTGCCATTTCTGACAACGTCAACAAACATGTCACAACTTGTGAATGCTGAGCTTTCAGAAACTTTCCCTTTACGAGGTCGTGAATACCACAAGAGGGGGGGGGGGGTTGTTCATATGGACTCATCTCGTGAGCACGGTAAACACGACCCCATATGAAGGCATCTACAGGTGAATAGAGAACAATTTTTTACTAATAGATATCACCATGAAACTTCCTCTTATTTACATTAAGGCAATTTTTTTTGTATTACAATTTATCTAAACTTGTATGCTTAAATATGCAAATGAGGCACTATATTATCAAATATATGCTAATTTGCACACATTTCCAGAACAGAAACCTTCATTTTGTTGACATATTTGAGTCAAGAATTTTTGGACACTGTCAACAGCCATAAAAAATAAAAAAATCGCCATAATTTTAGGAATAAAATGTTCTATGAATCAGACTATGAATGATACATGAACAAACCCCTCTGTTAAGACCTCCAGAATACAGATATGAATTCAACTGGACAGTTTGGTGAATGTAAGTGTTGCTAAAGTGGAGATTTCTGGCTCAGAGTCTGAGAAAAAAACACATTTTTGAGAAAAGATATGGATTGTATAATTCCATACATTCAGGTGAATAGGGTAAAAAAAACAAAAAAACAAATAGATATCACCATGAAATTTCCTGAGTCTATTACTTACATTAAGACAATTATTTTTTGTATTACAAGTTTTCTGAAATGTTATGTTTAAATATGCAAAACAGGCATTATCTAAAGCTAACTTTTGGTGAATTTAGGAGAAATCTACAAACGTAAAAAGACAAAGTAGTAAAATTAACACCTAAATGTATATTTTGGATGTTTTCTTCCCACTAGTTTGAAAGCACACATGTTCGGGTCAGACTCGTGACAGCCATTGTTAAAATATTAGCTTTGCAAACAACATAATTATGTATATCTATGTCGACTGGGTGGGCCTTGTTTTTCTGTGTGAAACCAAAACAATAAGCTAGAGAGGGAGGGGAGGTTTTTCCATAGGGCCGCATCTCCATCATCGGCCAGAAGATAAGATCAGATTGTTGACTGTATTTCGTTCTGGCACCAGTGGAGCATGCTTCTAAACACAATTAACTCAGTTTCACTTCATCCCACAGTGACAACGCTGCTTGGTATTCAGGGTCACAGTCGATTGTGACGTGGCTGACCCTCACTTCAACACTAAAACCTCCAGCGTGTCCGAAAGATCAGTAAACTGTTCTTCAGCTGTGTGTGTTTGAATAAGCAGCAGCGTTAAGCCTTCAGCTATTATGACCTGACAAACCTGCTTAACTGAACCGGCACAGGAAATTCTTATGTGACATGAGTGCTCAAGTTATAGAACAGATGAACAGATAAACAAGGTCTTGAGGTTGGACCTCAACGTAACACTGAAAACATACAACAACAGTATTTGTTTTCTTCATATATATTCAAATATCCTGTTACTGTAATGTCTATTTCTCAAATAAAATGTTTTCAGAAACATCTTTTAGTGTACTGTTTAGCTGTAAAATGGGAAAGTTTGTGACGTGGCAGCCATGCTGAGATCAAGTTGAGTACATATCAAGCACTGCCCACTGAGAAGAGGTGTTTAGTTTTCTCACACTTGACACTTGAATTACAATATGCTGAAAGGTTATGATAGAATTTTTGCCCAATGATGCCAAAAACATTCTGCCTACCCCCACTTTAATGGGATAAACAGCAAACTTCATCTCATGTCAGTATCACAACCACTTTTGCATCGACCCGACCAATTAAATGTGAAGAATTATAGTCGTTCAAGAAATCCCACACTGGTGAGACATACAATGCAATACAATGATGTAACAGGCAGTTTGAATAGCTCTCTGATAATAACTAAGCGAGGGAAACTACTATGACGGGGATGTTAGAATGATAATGTCTTAACGTTACGAAATATTTATTTATTTAGAGGCAATAAATAGCAAGACTAAATCTGTCTGATGTGTTAACTTGATGACGTTGCTCTGCTATACGTCGATCTACTCAGTAAAATGCATCCCACCAGAATAATATGTGATGACTTATTGACTGCTAAACATACAAGAACAAAGCAAGTCATGTCAAAGAAAGATAGTGAGACAAATATGTATTGAAATATCACACTCCTGATAGTTTACACCTGAATTTGAGTGTCACAAAAGTTAACAGGTTCAGTGTTTTACATCTCAAAACATTCACCAGTTGTTCCTCAGCCATTTGCACAGCAGCAGTTGGGCCAATACTGTATGTGGTGAATTTGCATATGACTGCAAGGTTCAGACTGTAAACCAAATATGATTAGAGCTCTATAGAGCTATTTAGAATATGTGGCATCTGACTGTAACAGTGATACAGACTGACTGTCGTTATGTAACCGAAGCTTCCTCACACACAGACGCCTTCTAGACCAGACATACAAATAAACACTACATCTCTCTCACACACACAAAGATTTAACTTCTCTCCCTAGTTTTATACATACAGCAATGTGAGTGTGGCTGGATCACATATACAATATACAGCTCCATTCATTGTAAAAATCAAGAGTGAAATGTCTTGGCAAGGATGAAATACGTTGCCATGACATTTGGTAGAAATATCCAAGGCCGCAAACAATGAATTAGTTCATCCTCTGAGTTTTCATCAAGCGACCAATATTTCCTCTTAAAGCAACAGTGGGTAGAAATGGAGCAAGTATGATTAAATAAAGTTATTTTATAAAAGGCTCACTATATCTTGACAGTAGTGCAAGGTAATCTGAAAAAATCCATGTGTCTCTGTGTCCTCCGGTGTCCTCCGGTGCTCCTAATGGCATCTGCAAGATTTCACAGACTGGAGGAAAACAACCAATCAGTACTGATCTGGAGTCTGCCGTCTCTGAGCAGCTGTCAATCACTCGCAAACTCCGATCAAACGGTCAAACTAGGCAGCGCTGATCAAATATGAATCAATATTCTGTTACTGTAATGTCTATTTCTCGCCTCAAATGTTTTCAGAAACATCTTGTAGTGTACTGTTTAGCTGTAAAATGAGAAAGTTTGCTCCAGCTGGTGGGTGGCGCTTGGTATTTCCTGAACTGATCTCAACATGGCTGCATGGGTCACAAACTTTCTCATGATCAGCGCTGCCTAGTTTGACCGTTTGATCGGAGTTCACGAGTGACTGAGAGCTGCCTCTGTTGAATGAACTGCCAATAGGAACGCTCTCTCTCTCTTTGAAAAGACCTTCAAAAGCCTGAAAACAGCCATGACGAGGTGCAGAAGTCTAGTTTTCTCTCAGAACACTTGAATTACAATATGCTGAAAAGTTATTATGGAACATTTAGCCCAATGATGCCAAAAATATACTGCCTACTGCAGGTTTCAGTTTATTTTAACATGTTGACGTACTCTCAGGAATAATAAATTGAATGGCACCATGCTGCCATATAATTTATTATTGTTTATTATTGTTATATTTACAGTATGTTCTTTATGTTACAAAACTGACTATAAAAGCAAAACAAAAACAGAGAAATAAAAGAATAAAACATATTTTAGTGCGTGTGCTGCATTGCCATGTGACCCAGTCAAAAAATGTCCCAAGTGTCCAACACTTTAATTTAACATACCTCAAAAACTAATGACTGAGCTCCATTAGCATAACTATAGCATGTGACAATGATGTTAACATTGAGCTCACAAAGTACAGCTAAAACTTATGCAAATGTAGACATGAGTATGAAGCGTGCCCTTAAAAAAACAACCCATAAACACTTATGATTTAGGTGAGAACACAGCTCATCCTTAGCCATTTTGCAACACAAGAGGTATCTAAGAACTGAGATCTCCATTCTATATTTTCATCCATCCAACAGTTGCTTCACATGTCTAAAATGGTGATAGACTTTTAATCTTGTTATCAACAACCATGATAAAAAAAAAAGATGAATCCCAAAAGCTCAAACTGGCATTAACATCTCTAAATCCCTGTTGAGCTCTTTGGAGCTGACTGGAATGATCCCAGAGTTACACTTAATAATAATTCAACATGAAAGGTCACACTGATACAGTTCCTACAGCAGCTGTATGTTCTGCTGAAGTTTTCTCGAGCTGCAGTGACTATAATGGAAAGATCACCAGTTCAACATGGACATGCTGCTGACATGTAGAAGCACCGCATGTGTGGATGTATGAAACCCATCTGCACTCACAAACTGTTGGGGAGTAAATCAAGTTGGAGGCGACGTGTCAAACCAATGTGTAAATAACAGCACCGGCTAAACACTAAAAAAAAAAAAAAAAGAATAGAGACATATTTATGGAGGTGCAATGTTTCCTTAGCACCATCAGTACAGTAAATGACACACATATTTCTTCTCTTCTGGGATTATGCACGGCTGTACGCGAACAGTTGCACACAATGGGTTGCTCACAACTCATGCAGTGCAGGGGGGGCGGTGGGTGTTAACACATGTACAAGCTTTCTTTCTCTTTATTCTGTGGAGGAGACACATACAATGAAAACTATTCTCTGGCTTCATGATTTTTTAATGAATTTAAAAAAAACAGGAGCCCACATTGTTTTGTTTGGATAGAGTAGCTACTTGTGTGTTCTCTCAAGAAACACATAAGATGTGCATGCTTTTATATTACAAAACTGACTCTGAGACACTATCAAATGAAAAGAAAAGCAGAGAAGAAGACATATTTTAAGAGCACATGTGTCGTTGTTGCCATGTGCTCCAGTCAGAAAGTATTTCCAACTGATCCAGAGAGAAAGGGGGTGTGGCACTCTGCAAACCCAGAAGCCACTCTCTCTCTCCTCATCCTCATCCTCCTCCTCCTCTCTCTCTCTGTGTGATGGAGTGGTTGCATAACATCCAGCCACTAGGTAGGCTGAACACTGATTCAATCATCTCACTGAGCTGTCGTGCACGTGCATGTGCGTGACGTGGGGGTGTGTATGTGTCTCTCTCTCTGTGTCTCTCCACGCCCCCCATCTTTCATCCCAGTCCTCCCATAGGTTCCATCCAAAGGTAACAGAGGAGACGGGGGCTTTATAAAAGCCCACTTTGTCCACTCGGTCTCTCTGCTCGCTTCATCTCTTCATTCTTTTTACGTTTTTCCCATCAGCACACACTCACACCAAAATGCCCAGCAAGAGGAAGAAGAACAAGCGTCGCATGAGGAGGGTGGTAAGTGAAGTGGGGGGCATGCAGGCGCACTTTTTTATTCTCATCACGATAATATCCAAAAGTCTGGAATATAAACTCATGTTGATGAAAGTTACCTTTTGTAAGCTTCAGTTTGTGATTATAGTGGTTGTTTTAACTGTGCGTTTCTTTACCGTCTGTTTCTTCTCTAAAAGATAACACCCTGCACTGATTGCTGATTAAAAACACGCGTGTGTTGCGCCTATTAGCCAATTAAGCTTCTAAACGAGCACCTGCATCGAAATATGAAAAGAAAAAGCAACAAAAAATGGACAAAATGTTTTCTTTTCACTTTGTTTGTGCGTTTCTTGTGTCGCTCTGAGGAGCGCTCCTAGCTTTGTGCGTAAAATCTCTCCAAGCTAAAAATGTCTGAAGTGCGACAAATGCGCTCAAATAGATTCCGAGATTATACATAATGTGACAGTCGCACGACACTTCAGATGCTCGTGTCTTCTGCCATTAGAGACAAAGAAAGTAGTTCACATCTTGGCTTTAGCTCGTGTGCGCCACGTGCGTTCTCAAAGTGATTTGGATAGATGGTAAAACGCTGGGATGGATATTGCATGTTTATATATTTGTGGTGTATTGTCAATAAACGTTTTTAAAAAGTGCCAATAACATAATCTAGCTAATTAAGAAAAAAAAAAAAGTTTTCGAGCAAAGCAGAAAGTGGCACCCCCATATCTCATGTACACACTGTACAGTACATGCAGTACTCACTGGCTTATCATGGTACATCATCTTTCAATAAAAAAATACTACAATGTGCCAAACCAGCAGGCCAATGAAATGCCATGAAAAGCTGACTCCTAACCCCCTCCCCACTCCTCTTAGGTAACTGTCTGGGAGACATTTTTCTTCTGAACATTCAGTGCCCAAAGAGGAGTGGGTGTGGTAGAAGGGGTGGGTGGGTAAGAAAGTAACAGATGCTGAGGGCAAAGGTTACTCCATCACCAACACTGATCTATCATTTATTTTCCAATCATAATAATTGCTTCAACTTGTGCTCTATTATCTGATTTGAACTTAAAAAATGTTGACTTGCTTCACCACAGAAGTCTTCAGGCACTGAGAAGACTTCGAGGTATCTGCCCTTCCCCCCTCCTTAAGCCTCTCTCTAGCCAGGCTCTGACTCTCAGCAGCACCACACAGCTGTATTTGGTAGTGTGTTGACTGAAGGAATGTCTTGCATTAGTTTGAGTCTGCACACTCTCTGAGTCTGCCAGTGACACTCAGATAATAATGGCCTCTGAAGTCACTCACAGCTCGATGTTATCACCAATTCCCATCCTTTTGTTTATGCACCTACTCTCCCAAGTGGCCTCCTTAATGCAGCTTGAGGAACACTTTTAACAACTTAGATTAATTGGCATGTATATATCACTCTGGCGGTGAGGTCTGGGGTCAAGCCATTTGTGGGCAAAGATGAGGGAGGGGTTGTTTTGATGGCGGCTAGCTGGACAGGCACAGACCTCTGCACTAACTGGCTGCCAGTCTAACAAAAGCATTTTCGGGGAGTGATTGTAACCTGATTATAACCCGATTATGATGTGATTAGGCCCACTGTCTGGCCTGCGGGGCACCCATCAGTGCTGCTGACTCGCACGGTTTCCATTCCCGCTTCACCAGACCTGTCAGGACTGCTCTGATTCAACTAATTGGGTTCCATTATCTAACTAGCTTTGCTGGGCCCACTCACAGTTACCCAGCCCCTCCCTCCAGTGAGCCGCGCTCCTAAAATCTCCGTTAAAGCCAGAGGGGTTTTTGTCCGGAGCTGAAAAAACACATTGGATGGCATGCCTGGTATTCCTGCAGACAGAAATGCAGACTGACAACATCAATAGCTGAACACTACGACTAGGGCCTCACTTGCATTCAGACCCCTACAACTCCCATTTACCTGTTTCTTCACCTTTTTGAGGCCAATGTAAGTTAAGTGTCTGTGTTTCACACTCTTCTGCTTTCAAACTTCAGTTGTTTGACAGAAACTTTTTTTAAAATTACTAATTTAATTATACTAATTAACATGTAAAATACCTATTGAATGCATGGAAAAAAAGGTTCCCAATGTAATAAGACTGCAATCATTAACCCTAAATGTTTTGTCTTTTCCCACTTGCAGCAGGCCCAGAGGAGAATCCTTGAAGAGCAGCATGCAGCCGACCCACCAGCCAAAGCAGGTCCTGGGATTGCATGTGCGCCCCCTGCTGCAGCCCCAAAGAAAGCGACAAAGACTCCAGCACCAGCTTCAGTTAGGGCTCCAGCTAAGGCTCCATCACCGGCTCCAGCCCCCGTTAAGGCTCCAGCACCAGCTCCAGTTGAGGCTCCAGCTCCAGTTAAGGCACCAGCTCCAGTTGAGACTCCAGCACCAGCTCCAGTTAAGATCCCAGAAGCTGTTCCCGTTGCTGTCCCCATTGTGGAGACCCCCAGAGTAGAACCAGAACCTGTCCCAGAGCCCATCGTAGAGCTTGTTGTTGAGCCCATCGTAGAGTCCATTGTTGAGCCCGTCGTAGAGCCTGTCGTAGAGCCTGTCGTAGAGCCCGTCCCAGTCAAGTTAGCGGCACCAGAGCCAGAGGCTGTGGTGTTGGAACAGACTGCAGAAGAGGTTGAGGTTGAAGTCACAGAAGTCCCTGAAGAAGCATCAGTCATCGATACTCCACCCGAGGAGCCCTGCACAGTCGAAGCTGCGATAGAACAGGAGGCCGACCCGATCATTCCCGAAACAGAACCAGAAACACAGGTAAGAACTGCTGATCATCACAAAAAAGTGAAATTTGCGTCCATGTATATGTTCAATTTCGTGACTTTTTCACAAACTGCTGTGTGACTGGGCTGCTCACTACATTAAAGGGAGCATCAACACTCATGCATTTGTCTTTGTACATTTTTATACATAATCTGTCTTATACAATGAGTAGAATTTTAAATAACTTATATTGACACATTGTGGCTCTTGCAATAGGTCAGTGTAAATTTGAGTTTTGTGGATGACCAGTTTAGATGTTGTGTGCTGAACCAGTACGCGCTGTGGTGGCTGGGTTCCTATGGGAGAAGGGAGGTGGAGTCAGTGGGGGGTGGGAGGCAGAGGGAACAACATGTTCCATTTAGCAAAGAAGTGGGAAGTAGAGATTGTAGACGACATCACTAGGAGGCTGAGGCAGAGCCATTTCATTCTACATTATCAGCTACATTAAAACATGCCTGTGCTGTGTCACTAAGCACGTGTCTTTGAGATGTATCTGTTTTTTTTTTTTTTTTTTAATACTCT
Source organism: Sebastiscus tertius (assembly GCA_916701665.1). Classification (NCBI taxonomy): domain Eukaryota; kingdom Metazoa; phylum Chordata; class Actinopteri; order Perciformes; family Sebastidae; genus Sebastiscus; species Sebastiscus tertius. The sequence continues at coordinate 14,355 of CAKAOH010020331.1, read as the reverse complement.
GATTTGATAAGCTTGATGGGGAGTTTATTCTTTAAAATATAATCGTAATGTAGTGGAATTTTCTTCATTTTATTGTTGTGCTGCAAGAACCGATGGTCCAAATTTGATATGCTAGATTGGATAGGACACCTTTTGTGTAATATCTGCTATCAGTTTTAAAGTCCATGAAGTTAGTGAGTAAGATGAAAAAGCTTTCGGTCTATCCTCTGGTGTATTTAAAGAAATTCATGGCACAGTTGTTGATTTTGCACAAACTCCTGATCTATGCATTTTTACTGTACACACAGCTTAGTACCAAAAATATAGTATAGTATATCACTAAATAAGAATGTTTCCCAACATTTTTTTTTTTTACTATCCAAATCTATACATTTGCAAGTTGAAAAATTAGTCTTTGCTTCATGCTACCAACATGCGCACATTTTGGGAACATAATGTTCTGTCTCAGCCGGTGTAGACTGCAGGCTATGTGCAAAGGCACACACACACACAAGCTACATACATCACATACATGTGCCTAACCTCAGATACACATACACAGTTGCGCGTGCGTGTGCTCACACACCCACTAAATTCAAGGACTTGGCTCTGAGGAACTAGGCCATGACCACATATGGTGTACATGCATGTGCTGGCATGTGTGTTAATGTGCACGGTGCTGACGGGGAGGGGGTTGTAAGAAGAGGTGGAGAGGCCATTTGCTACAACCTCACACTGTTCTCCAGTAATGCTTGGGTTGTCCCGTTCTAGTTTACATGTACAGTGTGTTTTCGTTGGAGGTTTGGCTTGTCACCAATGTACATGCTTTACCCACTGAGCTATATGGGAGCAATAAAGTTTCTATTGGAGAAGGACTGACCATCATTTTATAGTTGCGCTGTGGCAGTATCCACCCCCTCCCTCCCTCCCTTTGTCCCTACCTCCCTCCATCCCTCCCTCCCTCTCTACCTCCACACCATCCACCCCTTTCTTGCCTCCCCTTTTGCCGTGCTTCTCCTCTGCTCCTTCACTGCTTGCAGATGTGCTGTATTCATTTCAGGCGCTCACAATCACGCATGCACTTTAACTAGAAACTAGTCAGTGCTGCCTTTAACTGCAAACACATACAGTAGCAGGTTAGACGTATGCCGCAAGTAATGTTTCTCTTGCTTCGTTCTATGAGCTTTTCTCACTCTTGACTTTGTGAAACTTTGCACCTTATACACTTGTGGCCACAGTACTACGATAAATTCACCTGGTGTCAGGCTAGAGTTGGTCAGTAGACGGTTCAGAATCAGAGCATTAATGGGGCTTGTATTCAGTTGGCTTTGGGACCAGAGAGAGGCGGCCCCTCCGCTTCTGTTTGTCACCACGGAGACTCAGGTGAGTTTAAACCCACCACCCCAATATACAGACCTGCTGAGCACAGTGCATTTTTCTGTGGCCTGAGGCGGCAGCGGGTGCGGCCCCTGCTGAACATTTTGTACCATATTTGCGCTCCTCCAGCCCTCCTCCCTTCAGTCCCTCACCTCCTTTCCCTTGTAAATTCACTCCCCCCTCATCACCCCTCCTTCCCTCTCACTACTTGTTCCTCTCTGTCTCTCCTTTCCCCCTCCTCTGGCCTCCCCCTTTCACTTCCCCCTCCCACCCCCCCATCCTATGGGGCCTATGGGCCCTTAGCATGTCTTCCAGCACATGCGGTTGCTCAGCCATGTGTTCTCTTTTATCATTTAGTCTTTGCTGGGAGTACTGGGGGAGGGCAAAAGGTGGGATATTGAGTTCATAATGTTGGGATGTGGGGGGTGCATCTACCTGTTGACGTAGTTGTGTGACGCAACTCTTTTAAATGTCTAGTGAAGGGATGTTGTGGGGTATGTTTGCTCATTATGAAAATGCTAATTACAGCATGCTTAAAATGTATTAATAAGTGGGTGACAAAGATGTGCAAAATGATTCTTTAAAAGTTTTCGGACTGGGTTGGAAAAATTATCACCTTGTGGCAAAGCACGTGGGGGACACCAACCCTCCTCCCCGCCAGTGTCCAGCCTTCCTCTCCACACACACGCACATGGAGCCCTCCCCACATTTCCTGCAAACTTTTATGGGTTTGTTTTCTAGGTCTCTATAGGTCTTTGTTAGCTTCACCATACACTTTTGCACAGAGAAAAGTCCCTTTTTTTTGTTTTAATTTTTGCTTTGCATCTATTTGACAACTCTCCCCTTATGCTAAGAATGATTTAACAATGTGTTCGACCATTTTTTTTTTTTTTTTTTTTTTTAACTTTATTTGTAGTTATCAAATAATGAGCCTTATTAAGCCATGCAAGATTGTTGAATTGTTTCCCTGAACTCTTTTGGCTCCTGAAAGAGCCAAAATGTGTGTGCGAGTATAAAATGCGTTGGAACACATACAGTATATGGTTGCATTCCAGGTACACTATGTTCTCTATGGGTTAAAATGGTGTCTATAAAACGTGGCTGTTTCTAGATCAGCTGTGGTTTGGGCTTTATTGGTTTCTTAGTAGGACTGGTGAGGCAGGATCTGTGTGCAGATCAGTTTGGTACAAAGTGTTCTGGTGTCGAGGCAGACTGGAGGGGGTGTGTAATATACTATGTGTGTTTTCCTGTAAAGCAAAGGAAGGCCTATAGTCCTCCACCCCCCCTCCCTCTTTCCTTCCCTCCTCCTTCTTTCCCCTATACCGTCCCTCCAAGGCTATAGCTGGAGTATATATTTACCCTTCTCAGCTATACGCGCAGTTTTGCCTGCTAGGCTTTTGTTCAGAAGTTGTTAAAATCCCGCAGAACAGGATTCCTCACCTCCCACTAGTGTAACTCAAGCGTAACCACGAGCATTTGTATTGTCTTCTGTTAGCGTTTTCACTTTGTTCGAACTACTATAAATGAGTTTGGCCAATCGATGATTGATCTTCTTGACTAGCGGTAGCGGCCTGTGTGCACCAGACTTGTCCTACATTGAAGACCCTCTGGTACAAGACGGTGTAAATAATTTACTGTTGGACTATGAAGATTTATATTATTTATGTGCTGGTCCCTGTTACTGCCACTACGGCTCAACACGCTTGGATGCACAGTGGGAGACGCCAGTGGCCATTTAGGTTACTGCCAACTGATCCAGACTAAATCGGTGGCGCGGCTACCACCGTTGCCCTGGCCTAGAAACATCAGGAAAATATGGGTGACTTCTGTCATTATCTGAACATTTTCTTGGCATATGTGTTTAGAAAATAAGGATTTCTATGAGCAATATTATGAGTTCAATGGTAAGAAGGTCCAAAAGTGGCGTCCCATGTTGTGGTAAAGATGGTGTCTTGCTCAAAGACACTGTAGCAGAGCAGATGCTGGAATTTCTCTCTATCAGATCTAGTGACTTTCTGTAAAGATAAAAGATGTTATAGTTAAAGTTTTGTGGTGTTTTGGCATAAAGCTGTGATTGGGAAGGTAGTTTTAATAAATACGTTTGCTGAATTTGTGCTGGGTTATAGAAAAGGGGGCGAAAATGGGCGTACCAGCGTCCCATTATGCAATTGGTTGTAACATTCCTGTAGGATATATAATGCCCCCACCCCCTCTTCCTGAACTACATTTACAACCAAAGCATACTCTAAGGAGAGTGTGTACATTTGTTGTTTGTGTAGAAATTTATGATCTGACAACACTCTAATTGTGGCAAACATCTGCTAAGACTCTCACTGTGTTTTCTCTGTTAAACCTCTCGAGGCTCACAGCTACAGGTTGGCTGACAAATGGTTGTGTAAAAGAAAAATTTTGCTCTAGGCATGTTTTTAGGACCAGTCTGTGTTTGCCCCTCCCAAAGTGACCTTTTAACTGTTAAGAGGGAAAAAAGCTCCCAAAAACAACAGGATAATGCCAGCAGAGTAAAATTTAAGCAAATATTTTTAGATGCATTTTATGTATTTTTTTTTATTTTTGCCATCTCTGCTGTCTTTGGCTGTTTTGCTGACTTGTGAATAAACTCTCCTTTTTCCTTCATAGGTCATAGCCCCAGCTGACGCTCCAGTAGCAGCCCCTGTTGAGACTGAGGTAAGAACAAACCTGCACACACTCAACAACCCCTTTTCTGTCCCCCTAACCCTCAACTCGCTCAGGCAGTATATCTTTTTGGCATAAGCCAGAGGCGGATTACAGAAGTGTGAACGAGTTTGCATTTAGCAAACGTGACGCATTTCAAGTGAAACCTGCTTTGATTTATTTATTTTTTTTATTTATTTATTTTTTTTAAAACAGCTTTTTACAGAAATAACTTTAAACGTTCCCTTATGTTTTCCTGCTCAAATAAGGTATAAAAGGTCTAACTGGTTAATGGCCAGTCAAGCCAAGCACCTCCTATATAACGCATAATACAGTACATCCATTGAGTACAGAAAACACAACTGCCTTTTTAAGGTAACACATTTTAAAAGTAAAAGACTCCATACATCAAACCAGAGTAACTCAGTTTCCACTCATGTTTTATAAGTTTCTAGCAGCAGTAACTGGACAAGAGACAACACTTTCAATTGATAAGTGTTTCTATGACTTAAGCTTCACACCTCACAAATAACAACCACACTTTGTTTTGCCTCTGGACTCATTCTCTTGTACAACACAGCAATCACAATCTGGCTCACCTACTCCAAATGTTTTCATGGGAGAAAAAAAAAAACAAAGGCTCCTGTTCACATTCAATTTAATGGATTTTTAAGAGATTTTTTATGGATCTGCAAACAACTCCTCACATAAATGACCACATTGATGCTCATTACTGACCAAAAGAAGAAGCAAAACAACACAAAATTGCAGTTTTAGTAGGGCTTTGGTGTGAAATAAGTGCTGCAATTGATGTGAAAGTTGCAATTAGGCGACTCAGAAGCACAGTTGGGTACAGCAGTTTGATTTGATTGCTGTAGATTACTTAAGTTATATTTGTTGCTCTTCCATTCATCCATCTATTGATCAATGTATCCATTTGCTAAAGTGTGTTTTATTTCTCATTCTCCAGCTTCAGACAGAGGAGACTATAATCATAACCACAGAGACTGAACAGGTAAGACTGATTGATTGTCTCTCAGTATAAACTCTGTGGTATTGATCGTGCATGCTAGCTCATTATATGCTTGCCCAGGAAGAAAAACATTGCTGATCAATGATTCATATGAACGAAGTGTTGCCCATTTGTGCCCCTGTTGCATGCTGCATGGTTTTCTTAATGTGTGCCGTGTTGGTTTTGCATGTGCAGACGCTTGATGTCTGCGAGCCAGAGACTGAAGTGAAGGCTGAGGCCTTGCCCGAGGAAGAAACGGCCATTGCTGTTGAGGTGGAAGTGGCTGCCACAGACGATGTCACCGTACCAGAGCCTGTAAGCGAAGCCACTGAAGAACCAGAGGTTGAAGGAGCACTCACAAGTGACCAAGTTCCTGCTGCTGCAGAATCCGCTGCAGAGGAAGTGGTTACAGAAAAAGTGGAATCAGTGGCCGAGGTTGTCTCAGCGGTACCGGAGTCAGAACCGGTGACTGAAGCTGTTGTCAGTCCTCCAGCCCATGCTGAGGGTGAAGATGATGAAGCAGAGATAGAAGTGCTGGCTGAAGAAGATACACCTGATGTCATCGCTGAGCCTGTCCCAATCGCAGAGGTGCCACGTTGATCAAAATACTTTCCTCTTCTCTCTTATCTTCCAAGATCACAAAACGATACAGAAGTTTTTATGTTTTATTTTGTGATGGTGTGTTGTGTGCTGCATGTTGTTTGAACTGTGTGGTTATTGTGGAAGTTCTCCATCTTCATTTTCTGTAGTATTGCTGTGAATGTTTTCCTGAATATTAAACAAGAGTTAGAATTTGTTCTAGTTTAGAAAACATCTGTTTTCTGGTTCTTCACTCACATCATTTCTAATATAATCTTTATACAACATAAAGACTAATGACCTACTGTGTTCTATTATTTCTTTTGTACAGGATGTTCCTGTCTCTTTTGTACAGGATGTTCCTGTCCAATCTATGGAAATCCCAGTGGTGAGTAGTTTTTCCTTTTTTCACATCAAATGCATTGTTTTACTTATTAGCTTCCTAAGTGGGACTCTCACTAGAGCATTTTGTTTTGCAGATTTTAACATGTTGTCTTTTGTCTAAATAGTAACACATCAGAAGTAGAAAATTGGACATTGTTCTACGAATATTAACATGGCAATATCTGTTGTCACCAGGTGTCAGATATCGTCCCAGAAGCTCCGGTAGAAGTGGCTGAAGCCATCGTAACTGAAATCAAAGAGGTAAATCCTAAACTATTTAAATCTAGATGTTATGTGACCATTTTTTGGATGACTGCAATCTAGACATGGATCACCCTGAAATCAGAACTTGATGGCTTATGCTATTAATACATCTGCAAACTGTATTATGTCACTATTAGGATATTTCAACCCATATTTAATTTGATACAAATTTCAACACCCCGATCTGAAATGTGAAATACACACTCTGCTGATCTAGTTCAGAGGCTTCAGCTGCCAATTTCTCCTGGGATGCTTGCTAATTAATTCCCTTCATCCACTTAGTCCGTGTCTTGTGTGTTCTGGTATCTGGGGGATCTTAAAATGTTAATAATAATTGTGTCCACAAATGTGGAAATTTTCCTCCTGTAAATACAATAAATGGCACAACATGCACAGTACAGATAACAATGAGGGATATGGGCCCAGTGTGAATGATTATGAATTTAGTAAAGTTATTGCATTTGGTATGAAAGACTTTTTGAAAGTGTTCTTATTCTTATCCACCCAGGACGTTGCTGACAACCTGGTCGATGACTTTGTTATCACAGAATCAGTTTCAGCAGTAGAGGTCGCCATTGCCGAGTCTGCTGCTGTCCAGCCGGTGAGACGAAGCAATTTTTACTATTCTCAACAAGTAAATTGGTGTTTCATTGGCATCCCACCTCTGTGATCAGTTAAAACGGCAAAGCTAACCTGAGCTGTTGCTTCCAAGGTTTATTACGCTGCATTTTATGCTCAGCTTTTTTAACACGCACCCCTCTCTGCTTGCTATATTTAGGCAATTGTGGAAGTGAGTGACGCCATCATCACCCAATCAGAATCTGTGGATGTGATGCCCATTGAGCCTGCCCTTGCCCCTGAGCCTATCCCTGAGCCTGCTCCTGAGCCTGCACAGGAAATGATCATTGTGAGTTACTGTCAGGCTTTTATCACTTTATGCTGTATGGTACATCAAATTTAAAAAAAAAACGTGTTTAGTATTGTTGTGCAAGTCTTCCTGTGTTCTCATTTATTCTGCTTAGCCAAAGATTTTTCTATGCTTGGTGACTCCTAAATGCCTCTTTCCCCTCCAGGATGACACAGCTGAGCAGACATGTTTGGATGTGCTGTCAGAAGAGCCTAAGCTAGAGCTCTGTGACATCCCCTGTCAGATGCATCTCGTTGTGGAGTCTGCACAGCTCAGTGCAATGGTAAGGGGCAATGCTTAAAAAAAATATATATATATATTACTTTAATTTATCAGATGATTCACAGTGCACTCACCTGATCTAATGTCTTGTTTGCTGCTCAGGAGATGCCAGTGGAGGCAACGCTGAATGGACACATTGTCCCAGAGGTCTCCATTGAGGGCTAGATCTGCATCACACAGCTTGGAAGACCTTTTGTCTTTGTAAGTTTATCACAATATTGAATCAGTCCATTATCCATATTTTCTCTGTGACCCTGTCACACCACTTCCAGCAGCCACTAACCAGGCCCCTGTCTGTCTTTCAGATTCCCCTTTGGCCATTTGGAGGACTCGTGTTCATTTTTTAGGGCTTACACCAGGAAATTGAAAAGGACATCCACACTTTGAAGTGCCTTTCTGGCCCTGGTTCCTGTCTAAACACCAAACCAGATGTCAACAAGCCAAAAAACCTGCTGCATTCAAGTCAGCAGAACAGACTGTTGTCATAAATGTGCAGAAATGGAAACCAACATATCGTGGCTCCTTTTTTTAAATCCGTTTTTCTCCCTGAATTTGCATTCACAATGGAAGCAGAAGTGCTCGAGAGATGGAGATTCATAAAATACAATAAATGGCAGTGCCGAGATTTCTTTGCATGTTCATCTCTCCAGCACATCGGCTTCCACACGTGAAAACTGTAGCGTCGATGAATGTGGCTAGAGTTGTACTTGGGCCTATGTTCATATAGGTGGGAGGGACAACTTGTTCTGTTTTTTTTTTTTGTTTGTTTTTTGTTCCACATTTCAAAGGCTCTTTTTACCCTCAAAGAGACACATCTATAAACTTCTCCATAGCCTCCATTTCTGTTCTCCTCTCTGCCTCAACTAAGTGCCAACGCTACGGTTAGTGTGATGCTAAAACACATCCTAAAGCTTGAGTCTTAGGTTTTATGGCCACTGGAAAATGACAGGGGACGAGCTGAGAGGTCATTTACTGTTTCTTTTTTTTTTTTTTTTTTTTTTTCTTCACTTTTTTAAAATTCATTTTGTATAGACCATTTGATGTGCTACAGTTTTGTGTTCAAAGTCTGAAGGGGAAATGTAATGTGATCTGGTAACGAGTATTACTGCTGAGCTGTCGTTGGTCCACCTTTGGAAATAAAGCTGTAACTCATCGTGACGCAGGAGTACTTGTTTTACTTTCACTATTTCACTCGTATAATACACACAGATGGGAGAAATGCATCAATCCTGGAGTAGGGCTTAACCTCTTAAACATTTGGCTCGGGCCCCTGCTTGAAAATGACATGCCCAAAATGATTAGAGTGTATCTCTACAACTACAAGGTCTATTTGAATAATCTTGCTATCATAATAAAGGTAAAACTTGTGAGATTTCTGCAGAGGCATCAGTTAGCCTTTATATGTTACTGAGTTAGAGTAAATGAAGATGGAACACAGCATAAATTTCTTTCTGCCTAACAAAACTGTACACTTTTAGTGTGAATATCTGTTTGGAATGATGCAGTTGCAGCCCAAAACTTCTAGCAAACCATATCACAACATCTGAACATTACTTGTGCACAGACTGATGGCAATAAAGTGAAGCAGCACATAGTTGGAGAGGTTTTAGTAGAGCATGTTAAAGTGTAACTGAAAGCCTGCAGATGACCCTTTAAAAGCCATAATAAGGCAGGTTACTGTAGTGATGCTGAGTGGTCTGACAAAGCGCCCATATGTGATGAGTTGGGATGAGAACATGTTTCATATGCAGGTGACAGTCACCTGCAGACTACTAAAACATTTAAAGTGATAAAAGCATAAAAACATTACTTTAAAAAATGCCCATCAAACTATAGCTGGCTTTCTAGTTCGACGGCCTTGGACTTGCGTGTTCTGTGTTTCCTCCTCATTGGCCAATTCAGAAATTCGCAAGCTGAAATCAAGGCCAAATCTTGAATTTTATTTATTTATCTTTAGCGCAGACAAATCAAAACACACATACACATTTATCACACACACTCCTGCGTGGTGTACATCAGGTGGGATTCAAACCCGCGTCTCAACATTGCCACAATCGACACAAAGAACCAGAGAGAGACAGAAGATCAGACTGAGGCTGCAGAACCTTCACCTTCATCAACCTGCAGAGAAACTAAGCTTATAGACTGAAACATGTTCACACTGATAACACTAATTATTTGCACTATGCTGTTCAAACATAGAACAGAGCTGGATCTATGGCTGACGCACTATATGGAGTATTTAGAAAGGTTTAAATTAATGTTAAAAAAATAGGGGAAGCAGCTAGTATTACTCCCTGTTTACCACAAACGCTGGCACGACCACCACATTATAAGTGTGCCTTCTTTAGAAAGATTGCAACCCCCTGGTATACTGTAAATCTTGTTTATTGTGACTATATATTCCAGAGACAATCTTTTTTGCTGATTTGACTGATTCTGTCTGACGCTGAAGTTGACCTGAAATGGACCCTGTCATCACTCCACAGCAAGTGTCTGCTTTATCTGTTTATCCAGGCTCTGCCTCCGCATAAGCTCATATCTCCTGCAGTCCAGCCAAAATTCACATTTTGTAACAAGCAGTAGCTCCGTCTGACATCATTCTGTTTCATCATGGAATTCTTTCCCGATGCCTGCCCTATGGACTCTGTGATGTAAAATGTGTAACTATCACATGCGTGCTGTCATTTCTACATTATATTTTGCAATCTGTTGCATTTTGCAGCATGATTTAGTGTACTGCAGCACAAGTATATCAAATGAAGGACAGGTAATCTATGTATTTCTCATTGATTTAAACTCTTACAGAGAGATTCCTGTATGCTTTCTCTGAATCTCAGATCAACCCACAGTGAACCTTTAGTTTTTACAATGACCCTGCCTCCTCAGTGTCAGGATGATTCAGTGTCATGCTCCATTTTCAGGTGCACTGACATGAAGGCAACTACAAATCCTGAGCTCATCGCTTTGACGCTGTCACTTCGCTTTTATATTTTCACTTACTGTTATGTAACCTACCTTTACTTACTGTTTTTACACCTGTTTACATCACTGTATACATTTATTACTTCTCATTACGAATATATTTACTACATCCCTGTTTACATGGCAGTTTATACATTTTGGGGTTACTGTCTGCCACAAATATACATCATTGTATATATTATTGTTACATTTTATCTCTATATTTTAACTTTGTACTATTTTATGTACTAGATTCCTTTTTTCTAACGTGTGATTTTAATTTTATACATATTTTATGAACATTGTTGAAGAGAAGCTGAGATTGAAGATTTTCATTGCCAGCGACTGCGTCTCCTTAATTGTTAAATAACTTGAGTTGTTGTGAGATTATGGTGGGACCTAAGTGTTTGCTTTTATTTAATTTCCACCTGAGCATACCAAAATTACTGCATGGGCACAACTGTAAAACCACAGCATGCTGTGAATATTTAGTAGAATGTTATTTTATTATAATATTATGCCCGTTGGTATGTACAATCTTGGTTTTGAAGACCAGTGTGGAACTTGAACTTGTGTGTACACATACAGCTTTGTTTACCTGTTCTTACATCTTTTGTTGCCCTCTTTATTTTATTCTATTTTATTTATTTTTTACTTTACTATTTGTGTGTTTGAAAACCCCTCAGATGGCTTTCATGCGACACTTAACTTCATTCACAGTTTTAATGTAAATGTAAAATGCAGTGATTTCTTTAATTTCTTTAATCTATTTTATATATAGCTTAGGCCTGTATGGCATTTTAAAGGAGAGTGAATGGTGAAAATGGATAAGTGTATAAAAAATCCTTTTATAATATATTCCTTTTTTCAACGGGGACATGATCTAAAAGTATCTTTATAAGCGTATTTTAGATAAGGCAACACAATTGATTTTTTTCTATTGTATCCAAAGACCTCACATTGATACAAGCCTGAGCATTATATGACTAATATAAATCCTAACATGGTGATTTATTCATTTAAACGCTTTCACTCCTGCACTTCCTGAAAGTCCCAGTAGATGGCGTACTAATACACAGTATCGTGGACTACAAGGATCCTATCCTTGTGTGAATCTGTAGATAAGACTTCAGCCTTTTTCTGTAATTAGAAGAATGTTATATTTTATAAAGCTTGACACCACAATATTTGTTGGAATCACAAATTCTGCAACAAAAAAAAACATGAATTCATTGTAAAAGTAAATGTGACCTTAAAAGGTCATAACAATGTAGAAGAAAAAAATACTATCATATACTGAAGTTGTTCTGGATCTTGTGAGCCTAAATATATTTTAAGATAGGTCTATTCCTTGTCAGGGGACTCTTGACTTTTCTGTATTTAAGAGCAAGTATTACATCTTACATATATTGAATAATAGGTAGAAGAAGAGGAAGAACTTTTACTTCAGTAAAAGTAGTAATATTGGAGTGCAAAAATACTGTGTTACAAGTAAAAACCCTGCATTCAAAAGAAAGTTAAAGTACAAAAATATTAGAATGAAATATATTTAAAGTACCAGTTCTTGTTCAGTCTGTTTATTTATTAGTTAGTCTAATTTACATCAGTAATCATTTTAGGTCCTGTTTTATATATTTTTTTTAGCTTACATATGTTGTTGTTGTTGTTGTTGTTGTTGTTGTTGTTGTGTGTCACTATGTTTTATCTATGTTTTTTATGTACAAGCTGCTCCAAACCAATTGCCCCTAGATCAGGGGTCTGCAACCTGCAGCTCTGGAGCCACATGCGGCTCTTTAGCTCCTCTCCAGTGGCTCCCTGTGGATTTTTAAAAATAGAAATGAATAACTGTTTTTTGTTTACATTTTCATTTCTATTTATCATTGTTGTAGGTCTATGGTACGACGGTGCGACGGAGTGTTAGGGCCACATTGAGGGAAAAAAAAAATCTGAGATTTAGAGAATAAAGTCATAATATTACGAGAATAAAGTCAAAGGTTTACGAGAAAAAAAGTCGTAATATTATGAGATTAAAGTCATAAATTTAATAGAAAAAAAGTTGAAAAGTGTTATGAGAATAAAGTAATAATATTATAAAGTAATAATTTTACGTGTTATTTTCTTTTTTTCTTGTAAAGTTATGACTTTATTCTCGTAATATTACGATTTTCTTTCTCGTTAAGTTATGACTTTATTCTCGTAATATTCCGACTTTTTTTCTCGTTAAGTTATGACTTTATTCTAGTAATATTATGACTTATTTCTCGTAAAGTTATGACTTAATTCTCGTAATATTATGACTTTTTTTCTCATAAATTTATGACTTTATTCTCGTAATATTATGACTTTTTTCTCTTAAGGTTATGACTTTATTCTCATAATATTACGATTTTTTTTCTCATAAAGTTCTGACTTTATTCTCGTAATATTACGACTTTTTTTCTCATAAAGTTATGACTTTATTCTCGTAATATTACGACTTTTTTTCTCATAAAGTTATGACTTTATTCTCGTAATATTACGACTTTTTTTCTCGTTAAGTTATGACTTTATTCTCGTAATATTACGACTTTTTTCTCGTAATATGACTTTATTCTCGTAATATTAAGATTTTTTTTCTTGTAATATGACTTTATTCTTGTAAAATTACAACTTTTTTTCTCATAATATGACTTTATTCTCGTAATATTACTACTTTTTTTCTCGTAATATGACTTTATTCTTGTAATATTATGACTTTATTCTGTAAATCTCAGATTTTTTTCGCTCAATGTGGCCCTATCACTCCGTAGTACATTAGCACTTTGGCCCTCACTGCATTAGACTTATATACTAAATACTTAGACTATAAACTGTGTTACCTTCATCACAATGCTCAAATGTTTCGTGGCTCCAGACAGATTATTTTTTTTTCCTGGGCTAGATGAATTAATAAAGTTGTTTCAATTGAATTGAATTGAATTGAATTTAATTGAATTAATTACATTAAAAAAACAAGCATTCTTTTTTTTTTTTTGGTCTCATCAAGTTTTTCTCTCCACATCACATGACTTAATCGTGTCCTGACGTCACCAGCCTTCACGGAAGTCGGCACTGTGCGCTGGTGATGGTGATGGTGGCGGCCTCGTCAGCCTAGCAGCTAGCAGCAGGAAGAGGATGTTTGCTTCCAGTGAAACAACAATATCACCTGATTATAAGCGCTTATAACAGAGCCAACAAGCCACAGAGTCTTTCTATAGAGTCTCCTGGGGACTTAAACCTCCCATCCCCTCACCAGGACCCGGACCCGGACCCGGTCTCTGTGAGTCTGGATATAAAAGATGTCCCTCTTCCAGTCGGCACTGGATTTCCTAGCCGGGCCCGGCTCGTCCGGAGGCGCCAGCCGGGACCAGAATGACTTCGTCGGACAAGTCGTGGAGCTCGGTGACATGAAGCTGCGGATCAAGAGGGTGATCGCGGAAGGTGAGGCGGTGAAACACCGAAGAGAAAATGCTGATAACATCGTCCTAGCTAGCTGAACTAGCTAACAGGCTAGTGATCTGCTGGTAGTCAGTGACTCACAGCCCTGCAGCAACTATAGTCACTAAGTAAACACCAGTTGATCATTTGGTTTCGTGTGTGTAATAATTTAAAGATTGTGTCGTGTGAATGTGATGCATTAGACAAGTTGAACTGTCAGCTTGTACAGTACGTTCCCATCTATTCCTGTTGGAGCCTGCAGCTACAGCAAAGCTCCCAACCTATAGTTACACAACATACCTCAAACCTTATCATCTCCTCTTGGCTGCAAGACATGTTTGACTCAAGAGAGACAGAGGGAGCAGAGAGGCATGAGTGAAACTGTTTTTTTAAATTATTATTTATTTGCACATATAAAATATATCTAAAGATATATATCTATTCTCGTTGAGAAAGCTGCATTTTACTTCTCCCAACC
>CAKAOH010020329.1:23267-109625 GCA_916701665.1 Sebastiscus tertius | reverse complement strand
TTTTTTTTTATGTCAAATCTTAATCTGAAAAGTAACTGATTAGCCATCAAATAAGTATAGTGGAGTAAAAAGTCAGCCTAAATATAGTGGAGTATAAAGTAGAAATATAAAATGGAAATATTCATGAACATGTACCTTAATTTGAAGTTAAGTAGACTAAATACTTTCCACCATGTAAACAATCAAGCTACAGCTGGCATCATAACCACTGCTGCTTATTCTTGTAGAGTATAAACACATTCCTGTTACGGCCATAAGCTGCAGGTGTCTACACTTCACAACAGCAGGTAATGTCTTTAACAGATGTCAGCCGTCAGTCATACCGATAGAGAAGTTTTCTACTGCTGGCTATAATGATGAGGATATTTAGTTTGTGAAAATTAAATCAAAACCTTAACTACAATTATAGACTTCTTTATGCATGCTCTTCTAACTGGAAATGCTGAAGGTGATAATCAAGCTGAATGACTTCACATCTTGAAGAGATCCCCAGCTGGGTGGCCACGATCACACAACTTCCACATTGATGAGTGAAAGTAAACAAAAAAAAAAACATCTACAGTGTGCCGAGATGAATCCCTCACAGAAGAGTGTCTTCATGACTAATTTCTGTCAACCAGGAGGGAGAACAAGCGGGGCTGAAGAGTTCCCGTTCCAAAAACAACATAGCCGGAGAGGTAGCCTATTGTGTCCTGACAGATTGGCCTGACTGAAGGAGGAGGTCGGTTGTCTCTAACTGACACACAGGGAGGAGCAGAGGTGAGCACAAATCTGGGGGAGATGGGAACACAGCTGCGGTTCAGAGGAGAGTTAGTGCCGTTACTACCTCACTTAATATAGAACTGACTGCCTGCAAAGGGCTGTTTGAGCATCTTTGAATTTATTATGCTGCATGCTTGTTGGGTTGAAATATCTATCTATCTATCTATCTATCTATCTATCTATCTATCTATCTATCTATCTATCTATCTATCTATCTATCTATCTGTATCTATCTACCGGTATCTGTATCTATCTATCTATCTATCGATCTATCTACATCTTTATCTGTATCTGTATCTGTATCTATCTATCTATCTATCTGTATCTGTATCTGCGTCTATCTATCTGTATCTGTATCTGTATCTGTATCTATCTATCTATCTATCTATCTATCTATCTATCTATCTATCTATCTATCTATCTATCTATCTATCTATCTATCGGTATCGGTATCTGTATCTGTATCTATCTCTCTTTCTATGATCCTCCACACTCCTGCTGTTTTCTCTGGCAAAGGATGGGAGACCCTCCTCTGTCCTGATCACTCCCCAGGTCCTCGTACCCCCCGCCCCCGCACCTCTGCCCATCATCCCCCTGTATACGCTATTCATCCTCGCGTGCAGCTGGAGCACTCTGTTTGACCTCCTCTCTCCTCACAGAGCCCTTATTAACAGGGACTGTGGTGGGACTCCTCGCAGCACTTGCGGTTAGAGTGAAGAACCACACTGGACTACTGACATTATGCTCATCACTTACATAAGTCTATGTGACATGGCATGTTACGCTGCATTCCAACAGCGCGCTCTGCCAGGGTTGTTTCGTTGCATGCATGGGCTTTAAGCCACAGATGAAGGTTAGTTCTTCTTTTATTATTTCATATCGGTAGCATGACTGATGACATTCCAGGTGGTCTTTGCCAAGACATCTTGTCAGTTATGCTCAATATATGAAACAATAAAAGAACATCTAGCTCGTGGGAACGTGACAGCAGCATATGAGGATAATTTATTTGTTCCTGTTTTTGTGATTGTTTTCTCAGCATGCACCTGCAAAGCCCTTTTGGATGTGGGTGTACACTTGTGAAAAGTAGTATGCCATGATTTACTGTAAGAGTTTTATAAGAAGGGATAGTTTTAGAGCAGCACCAAGAGTTGCCTGGGCTGCTGTATTTAGTGTCAAGAGTTATATTGCATTGTTTATTTGAATGCATGTAATTTAATGGTATGACTCTTATGCAGCACATTTGATCTGATATACAGTAACGCAGTAACTATGAAGTTAAAGTGCTGACATTTAACTTTTATTTGAGGACATTTACGTCCACATCAGATGAACTATGCAGGATTTGTGACCTGTTATATATTTCAGTATATATTTCATTGGGACTATTTCATCAGCGGAAAATAATTCCTGTAAAAACAGTTGACAGCGAGGTCTGTGGATTATCAAGGGTAACTGGGGCATTGTTTCTGAAGAAAAGATGTGTTGTTGAGTTTCACAAATGTTATTTTTCATTGTTATGAGCACCACGAACAAAATTCCATTGTATTAGGGCGGCGAAAGAAACCACAAAAACAGATGCCAAAACCAAAACTATCTGTCTAGATACCACTAGTTTGTGATTTGGATGAAAGGACCCTTTAATACTGTTCACTGACAGTTTAGTGTGCACTAACATGCAGCCATGGCTACCACTGTTTACTGTAGTTTCCTGTCTAACATGCCTTTTAGTGTATGTAGACTTCTTTATTACACAACTACACCTATGCATATTAGGGGTGAGAATCACCAGAGGCCCTATGATACAATAGCATCATGACACTTAAAGCAGCAGTGGGTAGAAATGGAGCAAATATGATTCAAAAGAGTTGTTTTTATAAAACGGTCACTATATCCTGATAGTAGTGCATGAGACAGGTACTCTGAAAAAAGATCATGTGTCCTCCAGTGTTCCTAATGTCATCTACAAGATTTCACAGGCCGGAGGAAAACAACCAATCAGAGCCGAGCTGGAGCCTTCCGTCTGTGAGCAGCTGTCAATCACTCACAAACTCTGATAAAACGGTCAAACTACGCAGCGCTGATCAAATATGAAGCAATATTCTGTTACTGTAATGCCTATTTCTCACCTCAAATGTTTTCAGAAACATCTTGTAGTGTACTGTTTAGCTGTAAAATGAGAAAGTTTGTGACCTGTTAGCCATGTTGAGATCAGTTGAGGAAATACTAAGCACCGCCCACCAGCCGGAGCAAACTTTCTCATTTTACAGCCAGACGGTACACTAACCGTCACGGGCTAGATTTTTTAAAGCCTGAAAACAGAGCCATGAGGAGGTGCAGGAGTCTAGTTTTCTCTCAGAACACTTGAATTACAATATGCTGAAAGGTTATTGTGGAATTTTTGCCCAATGATGCCAAAAACATTCTGCCTACAGCAGTCACGATACGATCTTATTGCAATTTTAAACATTTTGTGATATTCTGAGTATTGCGATACGATATAATGCTTTTCATATGATACCAGTATCTTCACTCTAGCTTTAAGACTGAGCACAATACAACCTCTGAAAGACAGAATAGCGGCCGGGCCATGGGACGTCTCATTGCTAGAGGTTAATAGTTCATATATTAAAAGATTGATACTTGACATCTGTGTATCAATAGAATATTGCCAGGCAAAATATCGGGATACTATGCTGCGATACTATCCATTTCCCCCCCACCCCTAATGCGTATTACTGACAGGCTATTTGGAATTTTTCTAATATGTACTCTGTTTAGTCTACCCTCATTGATATAAATAGGGTATACAAAATATTATAGAAACATCTCTCAGTATAACACAATACAATTCAACAGCACCACAAACTGCAGCCTCCAAAATGATGCATAAGCTAGCACCTGAGTGTATTTCTCACCTACACTGACAATGAATCACATTTCCTTATGAGCTACATGCAGACAGAGTATCTCTAAAAATCACAGCAGCACCTGTCAAGCCCGCCACAATATGGTAAAGCTACTGTAACTCTGTGAACAGATATTTTCATTGCATGGGTCAGTGCTCTGGTCTCCACGCTGCAGCAGCCTGGGTGGACGTGTGTGTGTGTGGTCTGCAGGGTGGCAGCGGGCTTTATAGGCAGCAGAAGGCACGGCTCAGTGGTCTCGAGGTTTAAGATTTAGCAGTGGTCAGGACGCACAATATATGAGCTGACGTTCATCTCACAGCTATGTGGGGTTAAATGCAGAATTCAGTGATTCTCCATGCTTCACAGTCGTGTGTTGTTGTTTTGTGAGTAAAGTTTGACCAGTGAAACACTTTCTCAAACCCTTAGAGGAAGGCTTGTGTTTGTTTTGTGTGTGTGTGTGTGTGTGTGTGTGCGCATGTGTGAAACAGAGATTGCACTGCTGGGATGCCAGGTCTTCCACAGACCCCACATCAGCCTGAGCTTCCAAGCTGTGAAAACATACTGGAGGTTTGTTGGTTCTTCGTGGCTAATAAGGTGTCATTGTGCGGTAGAGCTGTCTGATATCCCACAGAGTCATTAGGACGGCGTGAATAGATTTAACAGAACATCTATTACACTCACACACACACGTGCGTATGCACATGTGCACCTCTTCGTGTACAAAATCAGCCTTTCTCTCGACAAAAATGAGAACTTTTTACGAGATAACATTCCAGGAATGGGCAGGCTCTGCTCTCTGACAAGGTGAAATTGTGCTGCAGGAATACAGGACTTGAACCACGATTAGAACCCGCAACATCAAAGCGCTCTGCTTTCAAAGGCTTTCTTTTACAGCTAACTTCAGGAGTCCTGGCTCCTATGTGTCCAGACAGCTTATAAAGGCCTGTTTTCATCCTCACCCCCTGATCCAACACCCCAGATCCTCTCTCACCACCGCTGGGCTGCTGTTATCACCAATCCCCTGATATGATGTCTGGATTTCTCTACAGAATGGGACACTTTGAGACTATTGCTGAGGAAACATGCTGTCATCCAGCTCCGCCGTTTGACCTTGTTAGTCCCGAGGGTTGATTAGAGGCTATCTGGGTCTTGCTCTTTGAAGAATGCACCCCTGTCTTTTCTCATCCCGTGCAGTTGATCCGTCTTGGCGAGCTGGCACAGCGCTCATTGCGGTTAAAGTTTAATGGAGTGAACATGAATATCACTGTCAATTGTGGGAGCCTTGTGCATGTGGAGGACTGCGGTTTGTTATTTCAATAGATATGAGTAGGCTGATAGAGAAACACAGCCCTCCGAGGCTGGAGCAGAGAAAATAGACAGGTCTCTACGGATCTGGCTGTGGCTCAGGACTCACTGAGTGAGAGCCTGAGTCGTGTCTGCCTTGATGTGACCTCGGGGAGGGGTGGTTAATGACGCTCTGGGGTCACTCATGAGCGGTGTGTCAAGTTGCATGAGTCAGAAATATACACTTGACTTTATCATAACACCCACTCACTGCTCATTGATAAGGACAAAGGCTTTCTTCATCAGTTATTAGCCACTGCTTCAGGCCGAGCGGACAGCAACGTACCGTAAATCACGCCAAAAAACAATCAGCGCTGTTTATCTCCTCTTCATGTACTTGTAATTGTCAGGCCATGACAGTCTGTGACTGACCGATGAAGGTTTCGTCTTTATTAAAGATCAACACTGGAGGAGTCGTCCTGTGATGACATCATATTCCCGAGAAGCAGCTGTGTTTTCTCAGAGTCACTTCAGCAGCAAAGAGCTGAACTCTGCAGAGCAATCTGCCAAGAAATGTAAATGTAGAGTGGGAGTAAATACTAGCTTTTGCATTATTGTTATTATTTTTGAAGTAAGGGATGATGGTGTGTCCTCATGGCTGAGGGGTCTGAGATGTTGACCAGGATATCAAAACATCCCTGGATGGAGTGGGCATTGGTTTTATTCATTTTATTTGCTCACTATGATAAAAGACATACAATCACGAAGCTCAGTTGATATGTGCAGAGGAGGAAGGAAGCCAAACTGAGATACAATGAAGTGCAAAAATAACAAGAGAAAGTAAAGGAAACAGGCATTTGTTGCATGCCATCTGCATACATATGTACTCCCTAATAAAGGCGCCGTGGTGGAGGAAGTATTCAGATCAATGTACTCAAAGAAGAGTATCAACATCATCAAAATACTCCCTTACGAGTAAAAGTCCTACATTACAAAATATACTTAAAATATCAAAGGTAAACATACACGTTATGTACAATGACCCCTGTTAGTGTTATATTATTACATTATTGGATAATTGTTATTGATGCATTAACATGTAAGGAGTACTTTAATGTTGTGGTTGGCTGAGGTGGAGCTCATTTGAACTGATTCACTGTTTCACGGTATCTCAATCTATAACAATGCATCATAATTGATAAATTGATCATATGTTTTGGGTGAAAAATCTTAGTCTGAAAAATAACCAGTAACTACAGTTCATGATGAAGTAATGTGGTGGAGTGAAAACAACATATTTCCCACTGAAATGCAGTAACACGGAGCATAGAATTTAAACACTCAAGCAAAGTGCAAGTACCTCAAATGTGTGCATAAGTACAGTACTTGAGTAAATGTATTAGGTTAAGTTTCCCCACTGTAAAGGCAAAATGTAAGCTAGAAAATACCTAAATAGCAAATGGAATAGCACATTAACAGATGTGAAAAGTTCATCTTTGCGTACACGCTGCGTGAAATATGCAGCACATATTTACATATTTACACATAATCAGGTTTTTATTATAAAGAAACAAAAGCAAGCTGTCAAGATTAACTATAAAAGTAAAACCTAATGACTTGCTGCCACTTTTGTTACAAGATGCAGCAGGATAAATTACGCTAAGAGGATTCAGACAAGGTGGTTGGAGCTCCACCTGCTTACCTGTGAGGTGCAGCAGGTAGAGAGTGGTATGTGTGTGCTGAGATCAGCACCATGGACAGAGCCACCAGACAGGTACACTCACCTTGAAGGGGGCTTGAGCTGCTCTTTCTCTCGCTTTCCCAGTCAGCATCGTCATCTGTAAACAGATAAGTTCCAAACTTTAAGATAAATTCCACCTTTACTTTGCAGCACAGTGATATAAATGAACGAGCGTGCATTTTTGAGCCAGAAAATGGAACAAATGGGACATTTTCTTTGGTTAAAATGTAAAATGTTACACTTAAACAAGCCTGTGTTTCAACCTGGAACAATACTTCTCTCTCAGGCCTCCTCGAGGATGTAAATAGATGTTCGTTGGTGTTGCGACCTCTGACCCCGACTGCCCCCCTGTTTCCTGAACCAGATGCTGCTCCTGTGGACCACAGCCATCTCAACCTAAACAAAGTAATCCTCCACTAAACAAGATGGATATTGTATCACCAACCTAGTAAATACCAGACGGTCTTAAACACAGAGCTGCCCTTTCCTCCTCTCGGACTAGAGCCAACAGGGAATAATCACTTCTTGTATTGTTTTATGGAGGAAGAAAGAAACATAAACTTTATTTTACCACAGTTTTACATATATTTTATGGTAGAATATATATTACAGCATACCAAAAACATGCCCTCTTGTGGGGGATATAATTAGAGCACGCAGCAGTCCTCTAAGGAAAAGTTTGAAAAGCTGAAGAACTGGCTGCATGTCAAAAATGTAAGATTGGGATCATATGTTGCCTATATATGAAAGTCGTTTGATCTCACTTGGTTTAAGAAAGACTAGATGGAAACATAAATCCAAAATCTGTGTGGGTTTGGCCCACAGAGATGTGCCAAGGGTTGCATAATAGAGAGAAAGAAGTGTCAGCTCATACAGGAGATTATAGCAAACATATAGCAGCAGTGGTGCGATGGGTCAACAGGCATTTTATTGAGGTGCCGATGGATGGATGAAAGGATACAAAATATGCATTGTTTGTGCACAGAGATGGAAAAGCAATTGATAATATGTTAATTTAAATTAAATTTGCCTGTTTTGTTTATGTGATTTCAACCATAATGAGACAAGTTATTATTCCCCCTTGCTTATGTGTACTTATTTAAACAAAAAATATCTAATAAAAAATCCTATATTTTGGTTGTTTTTGTAATAAAAAACTTTTTTTTTTATTTAAATAGTGTAATGATGTGAAATAATGTTATCTTTTTTCCCAACTCTGACTTTAGTATTAGGAGTGATTCTGATAGTTAATTTGATGCACAGACCAGAAGGAAAAGCAATTGATATAATGTGTTAATTTAAATTAAATTTCCCTGTTTTTTTAATGTGATTTCAACCATAATGAGACATGTTATTATTACTTAATTATTATTATTACTTATTTAAACGAAAATATCTAATAAAAAAATCATATATTTTGGATGTTTTCGTAATAATTAACTTTTTTTTATTTAAATAATAAAGTAATGATGTGAAATAACGTTATCTTTTTTTCCAACTCTGACTTTAGTATTAGGAGTGTTTCTGATAGTTCATTGGATGCTCCCACCCCTCAGCTGCACGTACTTCATCTCCTTAACCAATCCAGTCCCTCCTCAAAAAAAAGTTTACTCCATGCAGCCTATAAGAACAGCCTAAGTTTCTCAAGTATTAGAAGTAGAAGACTTGTCCTCCCAGGAACCCATCATCTATGGATACTTTGGTGTCCTTCAAAAAGCCACACAGACCTACCATAGGTAGACCAATTTCCTTGACTTCATGAGAGGGGGAATCACTTTTTGGACACTTTCTGGCCACCTTTGTGGAGATGTCTGAGGAAAACCTGGGAGAAGAGTCGTCGAGCAGCTCTCCTCCTGTCTCTCCTGTGGACAGCCTGAGCAACAACAGCGAGGAAGAAGAAGAAGAGGAGCTGGACAGACAGCCCAAGAGGTGTGGGAGAAAGAGGAGACCGAGCAGGAAGAACGGGGAGGACTCAGACACCCCTGGGAAAAGAGGCAAGAAGTCCAGCAGCAGCAGCCCGCAGTCCTTCGAGGAGCTCCAGTCTCAGCGCGTCATGGCCAACGTCCGAGAGAGACAGAGGACGCAGTCTCTCAACGAGGCGTTCACGTCTCTGCGGAAAATTATCCCCACTTTGCCTTCAGACAAACTCAGCAAAATACAGACCCTTAAACTCGCAGCCAGATACATCGACTTCCTCTACCAGGTGCTGCAGAGCGACGAGCTGGACTCCAAAATGGCAAGTTGTAGTTATGTGGCTCACGAGAGGCTGAGCTACGCCTTCTCTGTGTGGAGGATGGAGGGCGCTTGGTCCATGTCAACATCTCACTAACATCTGGAGAAATTATGACCCCTAAATGGTACGATTCATTTTACAGCTAAAAAAATGCATGAGCCCGAAAAAATGTGGGGAAAAAAAAAAAAACACTAGAAAATGTTTCTTTTTATGGCTTATTACTTTAAAGCAGCTGATCCATATAGTCCAGTGTTGGTCATGTATGATTTTTCTTTTGTTCATTTTCCCCTTATGATGATGGGCCTTGAGGCTAAATGGTTGTGGAAGATTGTGTATGAATGTGAAATTTATATATGTTTGGGAAATTTGAATGTTATTAGTGTATAGTATGTATGTGATGAATTACTTGATTTCGGTCCCCATGGGAAGACTATAGCTGGTGCCATTGGTATCAGCTAATGGGGATCCTTTTCAAATAAATCAAATAAATAAATTCTTATCTGAGTCATTGTTTTGGCAAGATAACTTTACTTTTTTTATTTTTTTTATTTTTTTTTAATTTTTTTTAAAAACGACTATGCATTTTAGACCACTTCTTTATTTTCAAGTATATTAATCTTACTAATCATAGTGCCACTTCACTCACGAGATTCTTAATCTCAGTGAATACTAACTGGTTAAATAAACGTTAAATAAAAAATAAACTAAACTAAATTAGATGACAGCAGAGACTAAATACACTATCAGCTAATGCGGATCCTTTTTTTAAATAAATTAAATAAATGGCTGGTGTAATGCAACCCAAATGATGCTACTTCTCTCTGCACAGTTTAGTGATATAAATGCTTTTGTCTTAACCCTACAGGTGACTGCTGAATCTACTTATCTGACGGGACAAATCTGGAGTCCAATGCTGGATACATGGGATCACTCTATTTAAAACCAAAGACGACAGAAAAAGAAGCTCATTGCGCAGCAGAGGCCTGCAGACGCGCGTAAAAGCTCCATATACACTCTGGTGCGTTTTCATGTTGTTGACGACGAATGTTGAAAATATCATGTGGTTTTTCTAAAAAAAAAAAAAAAAGGGAAAAGACATTTTTTTTTTTTAAATGCATGTCTTCGGACTTCTTTCTGTGGAGACTAAAAGTGCATTATTGAAGCAGTTGTGAGACTGTCAACTGGTGGTGTAGCTCACATTATAGGCTAAGACTGTGTGGATCTAACCTGTGCAACAAAAAAAAATATTTTCAGAATACATTTATTTATTTATTGGTGAAACGTGTTACTTTTGAGGAATTGTCTGAAATACAAAATGCATTCCTATTTTTTATTATCGTTTTTTTTTTTTGTAAATGTTTGTATATTTTTTTGCATTAAAGAAAATGACGATTAAAGTGTTTGACTTTCTTTTTTTATGTTAAGAATTAACAAATTAATCTTACAAATAAGACAAAATACACTGGCATTTGGTATAGGCAACATATATGAAATGAAATATCGTTCATGCATGCATCACGTGGACTGTACTTCACATCAGATTTAATGACAAAAGCTTCCAGTATATCGCCAGTCACTTGGGAAAACAGATGGAGTTATTATTGGCTCCAGTGGAAGCGGTGGAGAAACATGCAGCTATTTTTTTCTATATACATTGTTACACATCCAAAAAAAAGGAACAAAGAAAAATACGTTTTTCTCGTCATTTATAACTACTTAAGACACAATTTAAACGTGAGAAAAAAAGTGTTATTGCTGCAAAAAAAAAAAACAGAGTCAGTCTGTATAAACGAGGTTAAAATTCCATTTTAATTAAAATTTGAAAAGCCTCATGAAGTCTCCAGTTTCTCTCTCACTCTCTCTTTTTCCTGGATTTGTTTACAGTTGGATTAAGGAGCTGAGACTCACCATTATAAGTAAATAAGTTACACTGGGGTCATGTCAACCTGCTAGTGGGCCCATATAGGCTACAGTCTCTCTTCTGCCTGCAGCTCAACATAAACAGAAAAGTAGTTTAGAACTTTCTTCATACTGTTTTATTGCTGCAAAACAATGTAAATCTCTCTCTATATATATATATGCACGATGACAAAAATCAAACAATTAAATTGGATTATTTTGTAGGAAACTGGCAATAATCTCTTGTGATTTTGCAGATAATAAGTCAGTAAATAAATCTTTCATTCTGTGATTGATGTCAGAGATGTGGGAAAGTGTTCCTCATGCACTGTCCAAAATCAAAGTGTGTGCCCCTTTTTGAAGGTGTGTAATTGGCTTGCGAGGCATGTATGGAATTCCCAGATGTCTATGAAATTTAAGGAGGCCATGAAGGTATAGCCCTGTGTAGGTCTGTATACACACACACACACACACACACACACACACACACACACACATAGAGGCATATATATTCTCACTGGAATGCTTCACACACACACAGCCCAGATCAATAAACACAACTTTTCACTGCAGTACTAGATAAATAATCAGGGCTTACAATAAATAATATCTATCATAAAAAAAGCTGAAGTTTGTTCTTTTTTTTTTTTTTTAATTTCCAGCCCTGATGCAATGCAATAGGCTTAAATAAGTTCCCTGTGCACCCTTTTTTTTTGTTGCAGCAGAGAGGAGTTGGCAATTGACACGATGCAGAGGCACAGAATGAAACCTATTTAGAACAGATGTTAGTATTTTTAAAAAAAGTCACGTGAAACGAGCAGATGTTCAGACTGAGCAGAGAGTCGCCGTGCAGCAGAGCAGCTTTACTCTGCAGAGAGAGAGAGAGAGAGCTAAGAGGAGCTTTGCTTTTCCACACTAGACACCAAGTGAGCTGTGAGTCTGTAGTGCTGCATTCAGATCACTTTGATTAACATGGATTATTAATAATAATAATAATAATAATAAAAAAGGGGCCACCTGCAGGGAGGAACATGGAGCAGACTGACCGAGCTGAGACAAAAGGTAGGCTGGAAGAAAAGAAGGCAGACAGTCTGTGATACATGTGACTGATGATGATGTGGAGTTACTGATTATTTGGCTGTAAAATGATGCGTAAAGATCAGGATGTTTTTCCAGAGCTCCCAACTTTAACGGGCCTATACTGCAGTCGACATTTCAGGCTGTGTGTGTATGTGTGTGTGTGTGTGTGTGTGTGTGTGTGTGTGTGTGTGTGTGTGTGTGTGTGTGTTAGGGAGGAGGGGGAGTAACTGAGAAACGCACGAGAATTTATCATCCAGCAATTAGGAGAAAAACAGAAATGCATGACACATATAAACCCCCTGACTAAGCCTATATACGAGAACTGTTGTGTCAGACACAGACGATAAGTTGAATAATAATAGACTAAATTGACTGCACTATCAAATTACATTTTAGTTTTTTCTCCATTTCTCTGATTATCTGAGTAACATATTTCCATGTTTCCAAATGATTCATTTTCTCTGAATATTAGTATTTGATTATAAAAATCTCTAACTTCTGTATTTCTGCGAATTTAATTAAATGTTATTAAACAACCTCTATTATTATGTTAAATTAATTAATGCATTTGGTTCTTGACATTGGTTGTAATCATGAGCGCCTAATTATATAAAAAAAAAGTAATTATATTATTTTTCCAGATAGTTTTTTTCTTTCACAATAAAAGCTCACGGTTTTGTAACCAAATATGGCAGTGCATTCACGTGCATCAGCGGCTGACAAGTTACATATCACGTCAGACAGGTTATTCATAAATTACATGACAATAACATATTTAATATTCATTATTATGGCGTCCAGATTTTTAATAATGGCAAGTTTTAGTACAGTTTACAGTTTTTACTTGTATTTATTTATTTTTTTTGCATTTATAAAAATCTTTAATTTTTTTTTTTTTTTTTTAAATGAAGCTTCTTGGAAAAAAAAAGCCTGATAATTAATGCAATAGAGAGTTAGACTAAATTTAACAATATATACACTCAAGATGACTTAAGTTTGTTTCATGTTGTTGCATTAAAAGGTTTATTTCTGAGCTCAACAGGTGCAGACTTTACGGCCAGTCCCACAATTTTAAGTGGAATTCCAGATTTTCCATTTTGAGTCTCAGTGAGAAATGAAAGGTCCTCTGGTTGGTAACCAAACTTTTTTCAGGTCCACACTCAGTTTCATGCACACCTTTAACCATGCCTCAAAAAAAGTGAATATTAAAGTCAGGAGTATAGATAAGATCAGAGGACAGGACTGCACTGGAGGCAAGGAAACACAGGAGGCTAAACAGAAACAAACATACCTCCTGCATCTGGAGTCTGCTGATCATTGAATACATTAACATCTAGAAAGCAGCTCTTTGTTGAGAGGACATTTTATTTGATACACACATGGTAACTCAGAACAGTTGTTGTCCACACAAAAGACTTTTAGTAGCCATATTGTGTACCACTGACTCCATACCGTTTCATTTAATAGGTGGATAATGAAAGCCATCTTAAAGTTGGAAAATCAGACTTTTTGGTGCAAACAAAATGAAAGAGAAAATGAATTTGAAGAAATATTTTGTTGAAAATATGATACAAATAAGAAAAAAAATATGATTATGTGTGCATCTCTGCGCATATGGCAGCTCTGAGTACCTGTTAAAGGTCCCTTGACCTTTACTGCTGTTGAAAATAAGCAGCTACCATCAGCTGTGTGACAGCACCATGAGATCAGGCATCAAATTATGAAAGCATAAGGATGGAATTTCATATTTCCGCCCCCTTTTATCATCTTTTCACTGCAGGAGGAATATGATAATGACACATCTGATAGTTGTTTAAACATTTTAAACTGAAACAGCAAAACAACCGAAAATTATAGTGCATCGTCAGATTATTTGTCACCAGATTTGTGCAGCGAGATGAATCTGTTTTACTGTGATTTATGATTTAACTGTAGATGTAAAAACGTCAAGTTTAGGACGAGAATCCTCTCTTAAATCAAAAACATGCAGCCATGGATGCCTTTTATGCACAAGCACAGGTGTGTTTCTGAGAATTCACTGCACACTGAGTTGGAGACCCACTTTATAGAAAATGCAACCAAATGTGCTAAAGTCCCTGCTTCAGAACTCTAACTTCTGCAATCAACTGAAGCTCAATTGGCAATAAACGTTTGAACAAATTTAGAAAGTTCAGAAGGTGTCCTTTTTTCATCATCAATTCAAAAATGGATCTACTGAAATCACAGATTACACTCTTATTAATCAACTGTAGGTTCTAGAGAGTTGTCAACTGATAACACTGTGAAAATACATGGGAATCTAACTTTCAAGAGTATTTTAATGCCTGTTTATTGTGTTGTTTCTGTTTTGCTGAGTGTGTTCTTGTGAATGTTTCTTGCTCTCAAGTCTCTCTTGGAAAAGAGATGTTAATCTCAATGAGACTGCCTGATTAAATAAAGGTTAAATGAAATAAATTAAAATTTCCCACGAATATAAAAGATTGTCTTTACATAAATCAGGTTGATCGAAGACCGGCTCTAATACTATATCGCTAACCTGGCATCGAGAAGGGAGGATATTTCATGCCGAAAAACATTTCTGTGCAGGTTCAGCAGCATTTGGTTGTTTAAATAGCGCAGACACCTGTGCTGCACTCACTTGATTTATGTAAACATATGAGGACAGAAATATGAGAGGGGTGATTGGTAATTTGGCTTCTAAAGTATTTGGTAAAATTGTTGACTGAAAGTTTCTAAATTGTGTTGATTTACTGCTCATGCTTTCAGACAACCTCAAACTGCATTTTTTTAATCTCTCATCTTCCAAAAGACAAAGAAAACTTGTTTTGATCATGCATTTTTGCATTTAAGAATGAACTTGCAGAAAGAAGACTAAAAACTTTAATTATGAATGAAATGCCTCCATTCTTTTAGAGAAACATTCATTTGCAAAGAGTTTCATCCTGAGATCATAAAACAACATAAAGCTTTTGTCTAAAAGCTGTGTGGCCCTTGAGGTGAATGATCTATGTCAAAGTTACAATGTTGAAACATTATTTCTTGAGATATTTGGATAAAAGTGGACACGATACAGAGGAATTGTACGACTTTGGACATTTGAGAAAATGTTAAATAGATGCTTGTGTAAATCTGGTTGAAGGCTTGAGGACACACACCGTGTTTAAAATGCCAAATTACAGATTGCAACTGAAAATGTGAAGCCATAACAGGTCAGCGTTTTATCACAGCAAAAAAAAGGCACACTGGTCGTGAAGAATGACGCCACGGTTTAGGCATGCGGTGTGATCGTATCCAGGACCAGAGATGTCCTTTGATACACATCCAAAGGGCACAGTCTAAAACGTGTGCACCTTGTGTTTAACCTCGTGTTGCGTGTGATGTGTGCCACCCAGGCTGCAGACGAGACACGGATCAGTGTGCTTCAGGGGAACGCACAATGATGTCACAAGACAGGAAAAGGCTTGGCACCTTTTTGGAATTGGCCGGATCCCCATTGGCTCAGCAGAAACGCTGGAATAATAAACAGGCAATCAGAAGGCAGCGTGAGCGTACACAAAGGCATTGCAAAACTTTGCAGATAATAAAAGCAGATTTTTCACCAGAGGGGGATGATTATTTGTGTTCTTCAGTTGTCCATAAATAGAGGGCCTCTCACAGGAAGTATAAACATACAGACGGAGTGGAGGGCAGTCGCAGTCCAACGCAGTGATTTCAAACATTCCTGTTTATGTTCAATCAAGACGGCGTATATAACTGTAGCCCCAGTTTGAGCATGAAATACAAAGGATTATTTTCTGAGGGGAAAGAGAAAAAGAATACCTCACTATAGAATGTAAACTGTTTGATGAGTGTTTCACTCATTATGGAAACTGAACCACACGTTTAGTAAAGCTTATAAAGCATCAGTTCTCTGGGTAAATGTCCCAATATACTGTGTTGTAATACTCTTATAATAAACATATGTGTGTAAAAGTTAACCCCAACTCATTCTAAGTAACTTCTTTCTGGATGTGAACAAAGGCAGAGCACAATTTGTCCCTTATTGAGTGAAACATGCAGTCCTTGTTGTGTATGGCTCGGAGGTTAATGGGGCTCTAATGATGCAGCGTCTCTGCTCCTGTCCCCGAGGGCGCTCCACCACTCCCCGGGTATTAATCCCATTGCCTTCATTAACCTGCTGGCCCACCGGTCCCACCAACACTGAATACCGGGACTCTAATGTCACGCTGATAACTGATGTTTTGTTACCTAGAGTCACAATGATCTCCTTATTCCCTCTGAACCCAACTTAAATGCTTTATTCTCATCCCATTTAGTGAATTCTTAGTGGGCATTATGTGGATGCATAGGGAGAATTGAACATCACTGCAAAACCTTGTTCTAATACAGACTGTTAGTCAGTTTAGTTGGATAAAAACAAACATGCACAACAAACCAACTCCTCATAATTTGTAATGAATAATACATTTAGTGTTGCATTAAAAAACTAAATGAAAACTGGCTATTGAGGGTCAGAATGATGCCAAGCTAAAAGTTTAACTTAATTATTGGACTTTTTGCTGTGAAGAATCCATTCAAATGCGTCCCTCCTGCCTGTTGTTGAAATCGAAGAGGCAATGTGTTTCTTCAATTTTGTAAAGTGGCTTTAAAGCTATAATAACACAGAAATTGTGCTAAAAATGAAATATAGCACCAACAAACTGATTAATAGAATTGCCAACTGGGGAAAAAAAAGGAAGTTGAACTTCTTATGGAGAATAAATAAGTGAATTCAATTTGTATTCTGGACAACCAGCTGTGTCGCACAGCACATAGAGTGTATGTGACATTTTATTCTCTAATTTACGAACATTAATCATCTTTTCAACCGTTGCCATAGTCACTGAGCAATAAACAGGATACATTTTCATAAGTGTTGCTTTAGGCAAGTTCTCACCTGGCTTTAATGTTCTGTATAAATCGTGACTCATCATGTGTTTCCTCACATCCCAGCAGGAGCATCGATGCAGGACGCTGACTCTTCACACGTGGCATCACGATCCTGGATGGATCCAGTCCACCGACAGACGAGCCACCTGGACAGATGACCAAGAAAATGACATCATCAACAACATCAACAACAAACAACAACTTGAAAAACAAGTTTGTTTTCTTTTTGATATAAGCAGCTATGATTACTTTTATGGATGTTAATTATTAAAAGCATTTTGTCTGTTTTTTTTGCTGATAACTTGTGCTGTAATTGTGAAAAAGAATCATGTATTAATGTAGTAGTTTTATAAAGTATTATGACTACAACCTGTGTAAATATGTGTATCTAAAAACTACACATATTCAAAATGCTCATATTTACACATATGAAATCAACACTTCCCTCTGCATAAAACTACAAGTTTAATAGCCTGAGGAGTTATAATAGTCATACTAAACTATTATAACAGTGAAGTCTGTGTGAGAGCCCATTGAGAACGCAGTGCTAATCTCAGTGTAAGACAACATAAACCTCATCTTATCTCCTCTATCTCCATGTCATCAGGGTGCTGGCTTTGTCCTCCACAACAGAGGGCCGGCTGTTTGTGACCTTAGTGCTAAATCAAGTTCAAAGAGGACCACTGGTGTTTGGCAGATAGTTTTACATAAGGGCAGTGGGAGAACAGTGTGTTTGGTCAACCCCTGGCTCCCCCTTTGATTCCCAGCTCTCGGTGACCCCAGGCAGAGCGACACCACTTAAGGCTCTTCATTCAGCCAGACTGGTCAGTGTGATAAGATCTGCTCGGTGATAACTCACTTGACTTTCAATCTCTTTTGATTTTTTTTTATTTGGCATTTTTATGCCTTTTTATATGCACAATTGCACATCAAGAAAATTCTTCACATAGAGATGTCCCACTCTAGTGAAAGACAGAAATCAGATCAGAAATGTTAACGTGAGCGGTTGGATTCCTGAGCAGTAAGCCCACATAAGTCCACTCTGTCACTGAAAAACACTTTCACTACTACCTGTCTGGATTTAGAGTATATGAATGCTAATAAATTCACAGACAGACTAACAGAATTTTTTTTTTTTGCTCCTAATAGAGAGTATGAGAGTTTAATTTATATCTGCAACATCAACGACTGCATGAATGTATGAAATGGTCTCGTGCATGACTTCAGTGGCTGGCATGCGTTTCTTGTGTATTCATCCAAAGTATATAAAACAGGAAATAAAGTTTAAATCACTCGTGCAATGAATTAAATCCCTGTTTATCATTTGAATGATTTGATGCAGGTGATTGGCAGTCATTCCCTTTTTTTTTTAAATATCTGAACAAGATGTCAGAGGCGTAGTTGTGAAAAGCAGCAGTTTTAGTCTGGCCCGTGTTCTGCTGTTATTGAACCAAACAGTCTAGTACCAGCGTACATTATCCAAAGGGCAAAGAAATACACGTGGCACATTAACTCTCCGCGGACGACGTCTGAACGCGACTGGAAACCTCATCAGGAAAAACAGCGCTGTGTTTATTTTGCGTTACAAGTGTATTATCGCATTTTAAGAATGAATAATGTATTGTGATTGGACTGCTGTTTTTTTAGGACCAAACTCAAAAGCGTTAATAAAATATTTCTCTGAAGCAGGAGAACTGCTCATTATTTCACAACGCATGCAGTTTCCTGCACTTTTTATTGGGCAAAGAATATGTAGAATTTAGTTTTAATGGTGTACAGAAAGAAAAAAAGTACAGTGAGATGTACAGGTAATGGTACAAAGAGGCTCTTTACTGTAACCTTGACAAATCATGCAGAAAGTTAGAGTTTCGACTGTCCTTGGGAACATGAGTAATTCAAGAAATGTTTAACAAAAGAAAAGCCTGCCAAAGTATGGGTTATGTTGGAGTGAGTCACCTTTTCTCGCACACGCATAAGTTTGCTCTGCCGTGTTCATGTTATGTGTTATTTTGGTTCATTTCCCTGACCTTTAACACTTGCCCCAGAGAGATGCAAATGCCCCCAAAGAACATAATGGTTCCCTTCCTGTGTAAAAACTAGGCCGTAAAGGAAGATAATTAGGGTTGTCATGACAACGGGGTCCAGCAGGCCGACGGTGCCGTGTTCGCTTTGCAGAACTTCAAACGGTATCAAAGCTCCAACCAGGGCTGGTTACAGGAGCTCTGGTTTGAATTAGGGAGCGACTTCCACAGTCTCCCTTCAAATTCAAGATCAATATGGAACACCCCCTTCAAAAAAAAAAAAAAAAAGGAGAAAAAGGAGAAAAGAGCCCAGCTAGTCCTGGTCCAGACAGACCTAGAGATCTGGATTTCATTAGAGACAATCATCTTATCTGTTTCATCTCAATGCTGCCCCAAGGGTTGGCAGGCGGACCAGTGGGCTCTTTGCAGTTTGAGAGAGCCTGCAGCCAGCCAGAGGCCTGTGGATCAGGTCATTAAAACACTCCTGCCCCTGCTGCTAGTGATAAAATATTTTCATGCTTTTGTAAATAGATTTTCTTCTTTCAACCCCACAGGACACAAAAAACACAACTTGTCTTCTCTGAGTATCCCAGGACATTTTGAGAGGAGTCAAAGCCAAAACATTGTTAGTTTTACTTTCAGGTGAAGCTCTCATGAACACCGTCTGTACTTTTTTCGTTCCATTCTGTGGTTGTACTTCATCACCAACGTGGAGCCCGGTTGCTCCAGTGATCCAGGGTTGTCACGGCATATGGCACGGACACCTGTCAAAGCAGCATGTACAGTACAATTATAGCCTTAACAGCGCTACTCTTTGCTGAAATATTAGTAGTCATGCTCTCTAGTAGGCACTATTAAAGGAAGAGTTCGACATTTTTTTGGGAAATACGCTTATTGGCTTTCTTGCCGAGAATCAGATGAGAAGATACGACTCTCACATCCCTCCATTCGATATGTAGCAAGAGCACCAGCTGTGGAAAGTAATAAAGTACATTTAGCCTGCTCAAGTACTGTACTTGAGTACAATTTTGTAGTTTTTGAGTATTTCCATTTTCTGCTGCTTCATGGGCTATTTCTACTCTATTACATCTCAGAGGGTTACTTTTTACATAAGAAATATGATATGGTTATATGATATGATGTACTATACTACTCATGTACCCAGTCCCAGTACTATAGAAAGTGTCAATGGCTCCACATTGATGAACTACAACATTAAAATCCTCTTACATGTATTTGTTAATGATGAAAACAGAATAAGATAATATTCGATAATAATATTACACT
Source organism: Sebastiscus tertius (assembly GCA_916701665.1). Classification (NCBI taxonomy): domain Eukaryota; kingdom Metazoa; phylum Chordata; class Actinopteri; order Perciformes; family Sebastidae; genus Sebastiscus; species Sebastiscus tertius. The sequence goes on along the minus strand of CAKAOH010020329.1, from coordinate 89,480 downwards.
GTGAAAAGAGCCATTCTGCATAATGAGTACTTTTACTTTTGATACTTTAAGTACATTTTGCTCGTAATACTTATGTACTTTTACTTGTAACATTTTGAATTCAGAACCTTTGAGTACTTTTAGACTGTGGTATTTCAACTTTTACTTAAAGTATCTTCTTCTACAACTCCTTAGCACAAAGTCTGGTTACTATAGGGGCGTAAGAAAATATTGAAAAAATTGAATGTTACAATATTATGTTTTGTGATACTGTATTGATTTTTAATCAATAGTATACATGCAAAGATTAACTCCAACAATACTTTATTTCATTTGCAAAGATATGCGCCCTCTCAGTGTACAGTATGTTCCCTCTCAAAGTAGTGCTATGATGTTGGATGTTACAGGGACCGTGATAAATGAAATGCAGATCCAACTGTTCTGATTGCATAAAAAAGTAAATGTTTTTTTACTGAGATTTTATGCATATGTTGGTGTGCTCTTTATACTATGACAGTTTTCCTAAAGTTAGATTAAAAAAATATATCGCTTTACTTACAGTATTGCAATATATTGAATCGTTACCCCCGTATCATGATACATATCACCAGATTCTTGCCAATACACAGCCCTACTGGTAACAGGAGGAAAAAGCACCCCTAAATCCAAACCTGTCTCCTAGAAATTACATTCATGTAATACAGCTTCATTATTGATTATTAGCAGTCTATGATTTTTTTGCCGAACCTGGCGGTTGTGTAATATTTACTGCACAAACATGAGAGTGGTATCGATCTTCTCATCTAACTGGCTAGATAGTGAGCAAGTGTAGTTCCAAAATATCAACTTCAAACGAAATGTCCAGCGTGCTAAGGCTCTGACGACCAGCACTTGTTCTCTTTGAGACGCCAGAGAGGACAGTTTATAATCTGGTATCAGAAAATAGCTGCTTATTCGAGGAAGGGATGCCCTTTGCGGTTGAATGGGGGGTTGGGACGGTGATGGCAAAGGAGCAGAGAGGGATATGAGGCCCATGCAGGACCTGGAGCTGAAATTGAGAACCCTCCTCATCAGGGGTTAGGGATCATGGGCAGAGACTTCCCTTCATCACAGCCAAGCTGGGAAATGCAGAGGACAGCACGGGTCAGCCCAGACAGCCCGCTGTGTGCTGTTACCATGGCAAACATCCCAAGGGCCAAAGAAAATAGATGACAAGTACAATAATACGAGGTGTAATCACGAAGGTCAGTTGCCTGCAACGTGCTGCCTCCACTCTCAAGGCCCCAGATTCTCCAGAAGTGAAAAAAAGTCAGTGTACTTTTAAGGGAAAATTACTCAGTAATGTGGTCATTTTTCCTCCATGCCTCTAGAAATCAGGAAACCTTGAAGGACATGCTCTAGAGACTCTCCATGAGCAGCCACTGAGAGATTCCAGTCCACTTCCATCGCGAGATATTTACTTTCCGGCTCTTTGTACTGGGTGCCCTGCAGATGGAATCTAGCATCCTCTTTAAGGGGGAATTTTATGACTTATTAACTGTCAACAGTTCATAACCTCCAAGGAGCTATTAAACTTCCTCCTGTGGTCACACCAGAAATGGTGTTGTTTGATTTGGACTGGGGAGATATTTGAATGTTTTTGCTCTTCTCCACCCTGCGTGCAAGTGCAACAAAATACTGGAATCAGCTTCGACTATCAGATAATTGTGTCAAGATAAGGATAATAATGCGTTTGCTTTTATTTTGGAACGACAGAAGTCCCCGTGTGGATAGATTGTCTAAGAACACACTTAATCAGATCGAGAAAACACAGCAAGGAGACAAATCAAGCAACAAAGAAGGCTTAGCGATGATACGACGTCGCAAATATTTAATCACCATTGAGCCAAAATAATATTATAATTTAATAGATCTTCTCACAGCTGCAGGTGAATAACTGCAACCTCATCTAAGGAGCAAAATTGCTTTTCTTTTCCTATATCATAGTTATATTTGTACTTGAGGAATGGTGTCAGCGGTGCAACTAAATCATTTATCACCAGCCAAAAACAACCAGGCTGAATAATTGAGTCCAGATGTGGCTGATTCAAGCTTGATACCAGGGTTCATTTCCTGTCTGTGCTTTGTAAGACAACCTATTACACCTCCCAGGCAGCTGCCGGGTATACTGGCCCAGCCTGAATATCAACACTCCTCAGGTGTCAGTGCAAGAATCACACAACACACACCAACGCTTATAATCTCCCATTTTTAAGTCATATACTGACGAATACAGAGGGACTACGCTGCATGTATTGTGTAACTGTGAGTACATGTAGGCCTACTCAAGTACATAAGTACAATTTTAAGATACATGTACTTTACTTGAGTATAGGGCTGGGCGATGTGGCCAAAATGTGGCCAAGCTATAGGTAATTTCTCTATAACGATATATATCACAAGATAGCAGGTTTTCTGGTAATTTAATAAATAAATAGTCTGCAACCACATGGTAAAGCCTATTTTTGTATACTCCTGTATAAATTAAATACTTGACAAATGAAAAGTACAAAGTATTTTCTCATTTTAAGAATTTGAGTGCAAAATGAACATAACAGTTTTGAGTTAAACTATAGAGAAAAAAGAAATATAGCCTGTTTCGCAACGGAAACAATATAAAAAACTATATACGATAGACATTTTTATATTGTTTTGAAGATATATATCGTCATATTGCCCAGCCCTACTTGAGTATTTCCATTTTATGCTACTAGATCCTTCTATTTCACTACATTCACGGGGCTATTATTGTACATTTTACTCCACTAAATGTATTTGTTTTAGCTACTTGAAGATTTTACATATGATCAGCTGATAATATATGATGCATTGGTACAAATTAACTTTCCAAAAGTGTATGAAGCAGTTTACACCTTACACCTTAATGCATAAATAATACTAAAATCAGTAATATAATACTGATGAAGGCCTTCCTGTCGCCTAATGAGTACTTTTACTTTAGATACTAAAATTTAATTCTGTAACACTTTTACAACCTCTTCATATTATGCAGGACTTTTACTTGGAAATGGTGTAATATTTCTTCTTTTACTAAATTAAAAGATCTCTTCTTTTATCGCCACTGTTGCAACTCACTTCCTGTATCAGCATACGAGACTATCAGGTAGAGTCAGGTATTCTACAGCTACCATAAAATGGAAAAATAAAATACAAAGGATACAAACAGTGACAGACGCACATACACTTGCACGCAGTAGCAGTTCCCTTGTTTATTTTATATGCTAAGAGATCTGGGGGGCCATAACTCTCAGGCTGCCTTAAAAGCATTCTCTTCCGGCCCTTTGGCTCCCATGTGTTAGTCATTACGCTCTCTGGCTCGGCCATGCAGGTGACTGACACTGAGTGACCACTCCTCGGCACCAATGCATGTGCTAATGAAGCACAGTTTCCTGATTGTCTTTTTTTTTTTATAAAAAGAGTGTTGCACCGCTTTGACAGTGACACTCAACAGTTATATAATATACTGTATCTGCTGAATGTTTCGGCAACTTGAACGTCGGTATTTTCTACTCTGGAAAACCTGGTTATGCTCAAGAGTGAAATGTAGTTGTATTTTGCAGGTGGGACTAACTCAAAGAACTGAGCTATGTTATTCATCTTCTCGCTGAAATCTGTATCCATCCATTCCAGCATGAATTGCATGCAAGATTGAAAACAAATAAACACAAGCAGAGGAGGTTTCTATGGAAAAAAAAAATCAATCCGTGGCGGGATGTCAGGATTGTTAGGAAGAAAAGGTAAATAGTGAAGTGGAGTGGCCTGCAGACTTTAATGTAGTGTTTACATGTAATTAGTCTTTGCAGAATGAGATTCCTGACAGAGGGTTTGAGACGGCGTGGCATGATAAAATAAACTCTAAACAGGGCTGTTTCAAGACATCCTCCGTGGACTATAAACCAAGACGGCCTCCACAGTCTACAACCACCCCTCTCTAATTTTCCAAATGGGTGGTCGGATTTTTTTCCACATCTCGCTCAGTCTTTATCTTTCCTTTACCGCCTTTTTCACCCAAACTTCTTCTCTCCCTTTGTTTGTTCTCCCTCTGTTTATGCCACTCACTTCTTTGCATTTACCCTCCATTTCTGTTTTGTTCCTCCCACTGTTTGTCCCTCAACTTCCTGCTCCCTCCCATCCAGAGTGAACCCGGGTTGGAGCTTCAACTTCCAGCTCTCCGCGGGCCCCTCCGGACTCTGACTCGATGACACAGTCTACAGCCATGCGTGCAGATGGGGGGACGACTGGGGCTCATTCAGAACTGTGTCACTGTCCACCTGAGCAAACAGAGTCTCGGGGAAGCAGAGAGAGAGAGGGAGAGAGGCGGGGGAGAAACTGGTAAGAACCAATTGGTGAGGGAGGGCTGGCAGAGTGACAGCCAATGTACAATAACATTAGTCTTCCGCTTTGGCCCAAGTGAGCGCTCCTTCTGGACACAACGCTGCCTCAACGTTTCTTCTTATTCTCTTTTTTTTTTCTCCTCCTCTCTTTTTCTTGCATGGAGCTCCCTCCAATGGAAACACATTCCTGTCATGCCTCACTGCTGCTCCCTGTTTAGATTTCTCATTACAAACAGCATTACACGCATGGGCTGGAGCTGGCCGGAGCACAAGTCCTCCACAGCCTCCAGGAGAGAGATGATGAAGGTGCAGGGTCGATCACATGGAGACTAAAACACCCAGAATCACAGATATTAACTTTTTACATCCTTTAGTTCAAGAGAAAACGAGCTGAAATATATGTCCTTCATAAGAAGAAAAACGTTTTTTTTTTTTAAACTGAACTCGCACTGAACTTCTCTCGCTGCAAAACTTCAAATAAAACCGAGCAGAAACCTTGGGAAATTTCAAAATCTTTCCACTGATATTAAAGTGTCACGAGAACCGCCAGTCCATCTTTTGATTTTGAAACTTCCCTGTTATGTTGGGATATGACGAACCCCCAATTTCCATCTAGACGATTTATGATTATGAAGTGGAGCTGCCTCACGGGATACCAGAACTTTATGGAAAGCAGGCCCCTTCTTTCTCCCCGCGCTCTCTCATCTCTGTCCAAGTGCAGCACCAGAGGACTGGAGCTGCCATGACTCCCCAGTCCATCTGCGTATTGTTGACTGACACCTGACTGTGTCTATTAGTGTGAAAAACTGAGGTTACAACACACTACCTGTGCAAAAATGATGCTGTGTAGGGAACGAGTATAGCGCAGTAACCGCTGAAGAACTCCTTGGTTTCAGTAATCACCAGTGACTTCTTACTTCTGAGGGATAAAAATGATTTTCCTCATGTAGCAGCCAATCAAATAAGGCGTAACCAAAAGCTCACAGTGGGTTCCACTCAATATAGAGCCAAATATCGTTTCCTGTTTTCATCAAATTTCCACCTGAAACGCTTCCAAAACCCCACACAGCGACAGCCCGTCATCTAGCCGCAAAGAGCATTCTGACTTTTTACCACTTTGCCGAGAAAACAGACAGTCGTGATGCGTTACTACCCGTTTCCTCGCGTCTCGCAGACAATCTGCTATCAATTTCTTCAAATCCGAGGAATTACGCTCTGCGCTGCGGCCAAGATATAAGTGATAACAGTGGACAAGGTCTTTTGAAGATGTGAAGTGGACATTCTTTCAAAAGAGGCTGTCTGTTGTCTTTCATGTATATGTGGAGTGATTTATACACAGTGATGTTTATGTTCTCTTTTTATTTCTGGAGCTGTCGAAGATATGTGTTCAGATGACAAAACAGCTAGCCTAAATCCACCTAACAGCACCTCTAAACAGATTAAACACATCAAACTAAAAAGGCATATGAATGACACAATAATGCACAAGGCATTTAGCGTGCAATAAGAACGCCTTTCTTGCTTTTGCCATGTCATTTGTACGCCATGTAGTCTGTACTGACTGCAATGTAAACGCTCTGTGTACATATGCTACACTCAGAGAAAGACAGTTTATGGTGGGTGGGAAGGGAGGTGGATGGGTCCAACAAACAAGACGTTTAACTAGAGACCGATGTTTGAGGCCGGTGTTTTGTTTTGTAAGTTACTTTAGTGACATTTGTGACATGTTTTCCTTATTTACGTAGTTTCCGTATGTATTTTACTTAGTTTACGTACTTATTATAAGCCCAACCATGACGTTTTTTCCTAAACCTAACTAAATGGTTTTGTTTCCTCAACCTAACTGCAGATGTTTCCGTAGTTTTGTTGCTTGGCGTACAAACGTCACGCGAAAAGCCTAAAATGGGTCTTCATGACTCGTGAAATGTCTTTGTAATGTGCTATTCATACGCCAAGCCAAGCTAAGCAGTCATTAGCAGTAGCTTCACATTTAGCCTACTATACAAACATGAGAGCTATAATCAATCTTCTCATATAACTCTCAAAAAGAAAGCAAATAAACATATTTACCAAAATGACAAAAGTGTCCCTTAAACCCAGTCGCTAAAAACTGACTCTGCATTGCACAAATCCACATGTGTAAACACTTGAGTAATATTTTGAGGGTTATTTTCACTCACTAATAAAGTGGCCTGGGAGGAAATTCCCCTCAGAAGAATGCAGGCTGTCCAACTTTGCGTCCAGAAGCTCTGCAGCGCTCAGACCAGGAATGAGAGAAAGTCGAGGCCACCTGTTTCCCACTCACTTCTACTACCCTCTTGGCATAATGCAGGCTTGTTCATGGCAGATTAACACCAGGCCATATGAGGTGGCAGTGCCAGCTGAGCTTCAAAACACGAGGGGGAACTGCCATTAACGTTCAGTGCACCACAATTTGCGGCATCCTATGCATTTAAATCACATGATCCCCTCTTATAGATGGTGATTTCCCACTTTGTCAAAAGAAATGCTCTGTCACGACTCTTAGCACCAGCGTGGGCACACATTCCCGTCTGGTCGGGTAACACATTCTTACATTACATTAGTGGTGCGTTATGTTCAGTCAACAGCGGGCCTACACTGTGCTGTTCTGTTAAAACTGTGATGTAGCACCGTGGATCTGTCACAGTGCTGCTTCACAGTCTGGCCTCCACCCAAACCAGTCACACAACATGAAACTGTGGAGTTCATTCCTCATTATGAATTATGTGAATTATATATATTATACAATGACTCTCCCGGGCACATCACAACTGAACTGACTTCTAAATCTTTTCGTAAATTGTTAAGAAACGTGTACGCCATGCTCCCTCTGGATTCCACTGTGGTTTCACACAGCGAAGACAAACTAATTTCACAAAAAGTAAAGCATAAAGTAAATACACAGTAGACTTAATTTGATTTGTTTCCTGGAAGTACATTCACAAACTTTACATTTTCAACATTAAAAAAGGTTATAAACTATTAAGAATTGTTCCAACTTAGCTCTCTTACGCTTTTAGCTACTTCTTGTGGCCCTCCTGCTTTAGTTATCACTGAAAAAGACCATAAAATGTGGTTGAAAGTAGGGCTGGGCGACAAAGAGAAAATCTAATGTCACAATATTTTTGACCAAATACCTCAGTATCGATATAATGATGATATTGTAGGGCTGACTATTGGTGCTTCTACAAAATATTTACACAGTGAGATTTTTGATAAATCATCATCAGTAATGTGGATATAATGACTAAAAAGCCAAATAATTAAACAGCTAGAACAGTCTGGTAAGTTCAGCAAATGACATCACTTTACTGAAAAGTAAAGTAACGTAATGTCAGTGTGTTATTATTCATAAATTTGGAGAGCAGAGCTTTTAATATCTAATTTAATATTTTTGTATTTAAATGAGATGTCCACAATTTGTACAAAAAAAATAGAATACCAGTTTTACAGAACGATTGAAAACAGAGAAAAATTGATTTATGACAATATGATTTCATGGGAGAAAACCTTGCATGGCAACTTAAAGGTCCCATATTGTAAAAAAGTGAGATTTTCATGTTTTTTTATTATAAAGCAGACTTAAGTCCTATATAAATACTGTAAAAGTATCAAAACACTCAATCCACAGGGAAATACACACAGCCCGTATTCAGAAACTCTGCATTTGAAACAAGCTGTCAGGATTCTGCCCATTCGTGATGTCACGAATATACAATATTTAGACCCTTGACACAATTTTAAATGTATGTGAATGTCATCAGCTGACAGGAAGTACACATGGACCCAAGCTGCTGCCTAGCAACGCAATTCTGTTGCATTTCCGTCAAAATGCGCTAAAATGGAGCGTTTCAGACAGAGGGTAAATACAGGTATATTCAGACTGACAGTATGAGGAAAATAAAGTTTTTTTTTAACATTACAGCATGTAAACATGTTCTAGTAGAAACACAAAATACAAGTATGAACCTGAAAATGAGCACAATATGGGACCTTTAAACTACAAAAAATAGTACACCTAGGCTACATTTTAGTTACACAATGATAGATTTTTGAATAACATTTTCTTTCTCAAACTGGAAAGTAAAGCTGGGGTCGGCAACATTGAAGAAACAGCAAATAGTAAACTACACTTTGCAAGTATCCAACCGAAAACAAAGCCCAGTGTTGCTAACTGAATTCTTTTCCAATGAAAGTAGTTATCAGCATTTGCTGGTACAATTATCATTATGAACATAAACATATCATAATGAAAGTGAACTATTGTTAGTACTCACAGCTGTCCAGCTAGCAGCTTGTGGAAGACTCCGGTGACGCACATTGAGCACACGAGCAGAGTGCTTGCAGGTAGACAGACAGGTAGCCTGAATGATATGATGTGATGACGTGACAGTTACCTTTTTTTGTTTTTATTGAACAAATTTAGATTTACAAACAACATGGCTTATAGATCATTTCATTAGAGTAAAAGGACAAGGTGCATACAGAACAAGAACAGATACAATATGTAAAATTATACATGAAAATAATAATTAATTAAATTAAGGACTAGGGCTGTACCTGTAATTCATATTCTTCTATTATACTAAGAAGTTTAAATGCATTTTTGTGTTTCTTTAAGGGCTATTATGTAAGAAAGAAACTCAGAATGAAACACATTAAACCTAGGTTTCACTTTCATATACTTGGATTTGTGCAAATAAAATTTTCCAAGAATGAGAATGTTATTCACCAGAAAGTCATCTTTGTTATTGCCCATGACAAGACCATAAACAATGTCCTTTTGAGAGAAGTTTCCCAGATGAGAAACTTTTGGGAAAAGCCAGTCATGTACAGCTTATCCAGCCATAAAGCTCCAGAATACATACAATGAAAAAATAAATGATCAGTAGTTTTAGTATCATCACAAAATACACAGTTATTGGTTTCAATTCCAAATCGTTGTCGCAACAAATCACTGGATGGATACACTCTAATGCAATATCATTTTTATTATTATTTTTTTAAATATCATGCGTGATATTAGCCTACTTTTCTATTTCAGTTTACCCATTTTACTAAATGTATCTTAATTTGACTGTTATTCTATTTGGCACTGATATTAATATGACTTCTTATACACTTTATATTTATTACTCTGTTGTGTTTTTATTCTCACACTATGTTGTAATATTTGAGTAATCTCTGGCAAAGGAAAGAAAGAATTTCTTTGGGGATTAATAAAGTTCGCTCTTATCTCTCTTATGACTATTTTTGGTCATGAGTTTCATGCACTTTCTGTAATAAAACATCTAAAACCAAAAGTCCCTATCAGATGGGATACTCTGGGACAAGTCTGTGGTCTAATTTGTGTCAGTTTAGGGGAATTTAATGTGGAAACAGTTTGGGAACCACTGATTTATTGATTACTGTAAGGATGTACAGATAATTTAACAGATATAACATTACATTTAAATACAGAAAAGGTATAATTTCAGTACTTCAACATTATATCTATATACCTATGTCCGTAGACTATGAAATTTTACATAGTAGCAGTAAATTTGACATGAGACAGCCCACAGGCCTCAGGCGTATCCTCCAGTGTGTTTGAGTGATGACGTTATTTGGAAATTGCACAGATGAGCAAACATGGCAGCAGCGACATTAATGGAGCTTGGAGCGCTGCTTTTCCCACTGTCTCCGACCTGCTACTCAGTTGCACCAACACGTGCCTCATGCGTCCACACACAGATGATTCCCTCAGAGATTATCCTGTGATGATATAGTGTGTAGCGGGAACTCCCTTGCATGCAGATGCCCCCCGGGGACCTTTTCAGGGGCCCCCCATTTTATTCTCTCAATATATAGTGATAATGAGAGAGCCCTTAAACCCTCCTTGAAAAATATTTCCCCGGAGCCATGCTCCTTCAGGCTGCATACCACACTATCTTGTGTCTTAAATCTCCTGGAATATCTTAAAATGTAGCCACAGAATAAGACATTTGGCATGCTTTCTATAATACGGACTAAGTGTTGAATGTATATTTGTTGAATGATTATATCATTGTTATTAATAGAGGTTAGAATTTGAATATTTTTTCAATAACAATTTTTCTTTGAAGAGTGAGCTTATTATGTGGTCTTTCACTCAGGCCATTATTATTGGCTTTCGGTGCTTCCCTTATGATTATGTCCCTAGGTAATACACTGCGTTTGCCATGCCATATAGATCATGAGACAAACCCCAGCGGTGCATGGTCACAAGCCACAAATGGCAAAACTTTAGGAGAGCTGAGCTGGAGCTCAAAATGGTCTCTTGGCATGGGCTTGGAGAAGAAATCACAAGCCTTACGAGCCCTCTGGGTGTCATTTTGCCTGGCGGTGCATTCAGGCAACACTTACAAACACGTCCTGTCCAACTAGCTGGAGCGCAGCAGACTTGCTTTATGGGCTCTGGACTGAACGGTGTGAGGGAGGTAGGCATGTAAAAGTGCTGGGTCGCAGGAATCAAAGAGAGGAGACGGCATCTCAGGAGCCCCACCGATGGGATTCAGCAGAGGCCAAGTTTGCCAGCAGTCCCCATCATCTCCTCAGTGGAGAGGCCACTTCTCCAGGCCACTGTGGTTCCTCAGTATCACCTATCAGCCAGGTCAATCAGTGGCTGAGATAAAGCAGCTCCTCAGGCCGGATGGTCTTTGAACACAGCAGGGGGAGAACTCCCCCAGGTCTCTTATCTCATTAAACTTGAAAAGGTATATTAATCCTTGAAAGGCTAAGATAACAGTATAGATGACACCAGTCAGGGAGACTGACAGTAATATAAACGCTATCTATGTTGGGTCATCAATGTTTCATCTCAGGAGACAAGAAAGGATGTGCGTTCTTGTTCTGTACTTGAAAAAATGTTTGCCTCCTCGGTGTCCACGTGGAGTGTGAAACTCAAAATCTTTGAAATGCTGAACAAACCCAGCATTACCTTTGAAATAGATGTATTAATGTAGTAAAGTATATGATTTAATGTGAAATGACAGGCACAAAAGCCATCAAAGAAAGAAATCTTGGCCTCACAGACAACACAGAATCCAACAGAAATGGAGCGGACTGCACACCCATCTGACATCAGTCTCTTTTATTTCTCTTTTTGAGGTGCACTTTTTCACACCAGCACACTAAACAGCCTCCACGGTCTGCTGCCAGCGCTACACTGTCCTGTGCACCCTGAGCAGTAGTACGGTTAACAGCACATGGAAAGAAAAACACCACGTTGGATTACCAGATGCCAGATTCATATGAATCTTGACATGCACACAAGAAAGCTGGAAAATTTAACTTTATGTGCTGTTTTAGCCCCTCTGTCATCTTCAACTCTGGTGGGCAGGTTTGAAAGGTTCATCTAACAAATGACTTCCTCATTCACCTCGACTCATGAGGCAAACATATTTATATACACCGTGTCAAACTCTATAAGACAAACGGTGAAAACCTCAAACTAATTTAATTTGTTAACAAAATAGAATTTAGTTTTCCTCTACAATACTACATATTCTGAGTGAGAAGCTATAAGGCCAGGTGATTTTAGGTCATAATTTATTAGATGGCACTTCATATAAACTTGTAAATTTGTAATCATGGCAACAAAGGTTGTATATCACAATGTTGGCAATATACCGCTTCTTTGCTGCTTGTTTGCTTTCAATATTCTTTTTATATTTCATTATGTTAAGGCAACGAAGATCCAGTGTATTAGGATAAATTGTAAAAACTAGAGAGGAGGTTTAACTATAAGCCTTTTGGGCGTATCTCTTACCTCCCCTGCACAATAAACAGGCACAATATATGCTGTTTGTTGTTATATACTTTTGTTTTGTATCACGTCCTTTGTGCTTGACTAAAAATACATATATTAGGAGTCAGAAACGTGACAGGTTGAGTAAGTAAGGTGATGTGTAGCAGCAAGGCTTCACTCCCACCTGTCAGAAGAAGAAGAAGAACTACTGTCCATCCATCAGTTCTCTATATCTGTGTATTCTTATTCAGTGTCCATGATTTATAGATGGAAACACTGATGCAATGAACGTCCTGTTCCAGTGTAACTTTTACTGCAAAAACTGTATTTCTGTGTGTCCTATCTGCTAGTAATTCTCAGAAATTAAAAGGGAGAGCATGTTAAATCACATAAAACATGCTCCGCTGTAATTTGACAGCTATGAGGAGCACCTTAGTAGATTAGTGTTTAAATTCTTCTACATTTGTATTCTTTGGGTTTTCGCCGTAGTTTTTAACCCTCATTTTAGTCCCTGACACCAACAAATGAGAAGAAAAAGTGGTAGTAGAAGAAGAAGAAGAAGAAGAAGAATTACTTTATTAATCCCATTGGTGGGGAATTAAATTTGCAAACTCAAATGCTGTAATGAATCTGTTTCTTGATCCTTTGACTCTTTGTTATTGTAAAATAACCTGAATAGTCCTCTTCAACAGGATGACCTTGTATTGTTTTGTATAATTCTGCGTTAACTGGGAAACTTTGGCTTTGCTTGGTCAGGATGTCCAGGGCTGACTGACAGGTGACTGTAAGGTCTCTATACTTTAGCAATCTAACTCCATTTTCATCTGCAGGTTTATTCTGGGAATTATTCTTGCAAATATGTTGTTAAACTGCACACATACTGTACTAGTTTGGGGAAGATTGCAGCTGAAAACCGTTTGCACCTGTCCAGCAAGTCCATCAGTGTCTCTCTTTGCACCGTGACAACCCACCCATCAAATCCTGCCATAACTTTATATACACATTGAATGTATAGAAATTCAACTGGAGTCAGAAAGAGACTGTCCAGAAAGTGTCCAGTTACATTATGGAGCTCCAGAGTAAACCGCCTTTTCGGGATGCGTGGCGTTTGAGGGTTATTCTGGATCTAGAATTACTAACACTGACCATGTATATATTAGCCTACTGCCTTTGGTGGTCAGGTGAGTAGCAACACTGTTTTGGAGACTCGGCTGCAAAGCTCCAGTGACTCTTAACAGTTATTATGGGATGAGCTATGAATTGCTGTGGAGCTGACCTGCTTTATGGGTGATAATGTTGATGATTGATGATGAATTGAGAATTATTTTATATTCATAAGCCTGTCACTGATCACATCAATCTCACCACACTGAATAACTGACTGCAATTTATCCTCTCTGATTGTCAGTCTGTTTAACATCTGAGGATGTCCTGATGACCTTTTAGTGATGTCCCTATACCATGAGAGGTATACGTACAGAATATTTGGTTATTTTTCTGGATGAAGCTATGTTTTTCATATGTATTGTGATTGATATAATGACAGTATAATATATATAGTATAATATAATGAAACTAAGAAATAAAGTGGGAAAACAAATGTAAAAGATTTTAGAGATCTGTCATTTTGTGCTATTTATTCTCCTGTGGTGTAATGTGCAGAGCATGTATTTAGTATGATGCTGAAACGTTATTCAACCAGTCCAGAGGATTAATGCCTCTTTCTCTTTTTAATCAATACCTGGAGTTAGCAGTTGTCGGTGGCTTAATTACATTCACTCTGCCTCTCTGGTGTAAATCAGATGGCTACAGTAAAGGAGCCAGAAGGGCGTCGTGTTTGGCAATGGTACAACACTTGCAGGAAAACTAAAATCTTCATTGAATTTCGAAAAAGAGCCAACACTTAGAATACAATTTATTTCGTTTGCAAGGACCTACATTTTTACATTCTCAACTATGAGATAATCTTGCAAAAAAGGCCATGATGCATCTTAAATAGAAAGCTGACCCAAGAAATTTAACTTAATTCATGAGGTTTGTGCTATTACGTCTATTTCATGTGGTATGAATCTCTGGGTTTTAAGTGTTTCAGCAATGCAGTGCTTAGAGTGCATTTCATTCTGACTGTGAGTCATTATTTCATGAATTGGCCGGCTTTTTGAGTGTAAGAATATGTATTCTTTTTTATCCTCATGCGTTAGAAATAAAGCCATTTGAGTTGACGCCTTGAGATTTTAGACTCTACAAAGTCATCATTACCGACACATTCTTGCGTGTATGTGCACTGCATCCAAATGGCCAGTTTTTACAGCACTGAAGGTGCTAAAAATTCACTTAGAGTCTAATCCATTTAGAGGAAATAGGTGGGCTTATGTCGTCCTTACTTCCTTACACCTTTAAAAATGCTTGTTTGCTTTTACAACTGGCTCTGTGGGCAGCTGGGGAGGGGCAGCACAGATGGATTTGGGCTTCGTTATTTTTTCTGCCTTTGTAACAGCTCATTTAAAATCACAAGGGCCTGAAGCCCAAGACAGATGGAATCTACTTAAGAAAGAGTCAGTGTCTAATTTAACTCAAATACTTCCTAATGCAAAGTAACTCTACACCTTTGTGTAAATACTTTAGGAGCTCTCACGAAAGAGTTTGTATAAAATGTATTGTTTTATATATGATATATTATCTATTAAAAGTCTTACTTGAGCCATTTGTACAAATTGGAAGAGCAGGCCTTTGAAAGATATTCTCAGTGGTGTTTTGCAGAGAGCAACATTAGACTATGAGTGAACTTTTCCAGTCTCATCATTGCGTGTATAGCGTATCAGGCCAGTCCCACGAACTAAGCTTGCTGTGAAATTGCTTAAGCTTGGTTTGAAAGAATCTGCGCAAGTAATATATCACCCTCTCGCAGCTCACCTTATCTTGACTGCTCTAATACTGCCACAAGAAGCCTCGCTTGCTAACATCAAAGACGTGTTTTGAAAGCCTCTTAAGCTCCCTTTAAAGGGTTACAAAGATCCCCTGAAAAATAAAGAGCTGGGTTATAGGACCTAGTGTGGGAAAAGCAAGCTGAGCTAATGATTTAGGCAGTTCATTTTGAGATGATGATGTCAAAAGTATTAAGAATGTAATTTGTGAATTGAAATATATAATGAGTTTTAAAGGTTTTTGAAAGAGTTAATGGAGTTTTTTGCTTTCATGCAACCTCTTAATGCGATGGAGGATAAATAATCTGCAAAAGAACATCAGAGGTAAATGAACTTTATTTTAAAAAAGAACGGTTTATCACACAAGGCAAGAAAGAGAAGAAATGCAAACTGCTATGAACAGACCACAGGATTCCCCAACCCCCCTCCACCACCACCACCACCACCCACCGGCAGCAAAGGGGTTCTCGTTACAACCAAATCAAAAGGAGCAAGACAACAAGACTCACATTGTTCTGATTGTGTTTACTTACACTAAAAACATTAAAACCGGACAATCTGAATGTACAGTATAAGACAGACAGTTTTGATTTTCACATGAATCCAACACAGAACCTCATACTAGCACTTTTTTTTTTACATTTAGTCGACGGTACAAATGAAACAGGAAGGTTTACGGCTATGCAATACATTTGATTGATCACTTTAAGACGGACTGTACATGTCGCAATGGGCACTTTCAGGGGAAAAACAGGCTCGAAAAAAGAAAAAGAAGAAGCAAGGTCCCGTCCGGGTTTTTTTTTTTTTTTATTGAAGTAACATCAAACCTGCATGTTGAGGTAAGCATGCCACTAGGGAATACGAAGGAAGCGATTCCCTTTAAAAGGGACTCCCTTAACCATATCCCCACTCACTTTGTAATTCGCCTTGACAGTAAATCAATTCTCAAGCCTGGCCCCTTGGACTCCTCCAACCCTAGGTCCTCCTCTCTCAACATTCCTGCACACATGAATCACTCCAACTCCTGGCTTCTAGAAGGCATTTCCTGCCCGGCCCTCTCTCTCTTTCTCTCTGTCTGACTCCTCTGCTGAAAGCTGGGCAGGAACCCGCCGAGCTTTGATTTGGACCCAGAGGGAGAGAGGGAGGAGAGCTCGGCTTAACACAGGGCCCTGGCTCTGGGACCGCTTCGAGAGGGAGAGAGAGACATGGAGACTCGGGGTGTGTTTGGAGATGCCTGCACACCCAAGCATGGATTTAGTGCTTTATCCTTCAAATTGCAATATGAGCAGCGGACCATATTCCAATGGCAATATCACTCCTAGCGCAAAAAAGTCTGCCCTGAGGGAGCGTCCTCGGTTAGGATTTAAGTATACATTCTCTCTAAAAACAGATTATTATTTCAGTTCTGAGACCACTTAACGTGGAAGATCATCACAGATTTTTGAGAAGTATGTAGTGTTTTTAAAATCTTTAACAAACTTTATGATAACTCTCCAAGTCAAAGAGCATTCAAATATTTTATGGCAAAAATGTACACAATGGGAACAATAAGTTGGCTCTTCAAAGCTGTACACCTGTTCGACCTTCCCCTCCAGAAATCATCTTGGATGCTAAATCCAACAGTATATGTACATACAACTTTTTCGTCGTTTCGTTGAGCGGACTCTAGACGACCAAAGCAGCTCTTAAAAAGAACGGTCTAAATTGTCTTCGTATTATATACACAAAAGTGAAACGTACATATTTTACAGAGATCACTACACAAAGATCACAAACAGAAGAGTCTTAGAGTGTGGGCTGCAGCTGAGTGAAAAGGGGTCATATGTCATGACAGGGAGAGCTGGCCTGCTGTGCAATGGCTGCTGTGTGTGTGTGTGTATGTGTAAACTGAAAGGATGTAGATGAACGTTTGTAGAGACTTGTTTATCTGCGAATGTTGCGAGTGTGTGATCTCATCCTCTTCCCTTCTCAGATCATGGCTCTTATCACCAGCCGTCCTTTGACCTGGTGAAGATAGGTGCTCTGCTCAGGCACTAAGCCCTGATTGGTCAGGCCCTCATCTTCGCTATCGGCCGGCTCCTCCTTGACCCTGATGACCCCGTAGTGAGCCTCGTGGAGCTCGCCGCTCGAGCCGCTGCTGCTGCTGCTGCTCAGCGTGTGCTTCCGGATGACTCCTCCAGGGGGCAGCCTGTCCTCCTGCATGCTCTCTGTCAGCTCTCTGTGCTGCTCCTCCTGCTCCTCCTCCGATTCCTGCAGGTGTGCATTGGGCTGACGTAACTGCTCGATGGACTTTGACAGCAGCTGCAGAAAAACACATCGGCTCCACATTAATGATGATATCCTGCAAGCCACTGATCTTCAACAATCAAGCTTTTTATCAAAGTGAAAAGAATCGCCATTTGAGATTTCCACCACATGAACAACATCAAGCATGCAAAGACATCCAAAGAGTAGCAGTCTCCATCTGCCTATTTAGAGCCATTTAATAATACTTAGAAAAACATACAAAACAAAATGGGAGGGAAACAGATACAGTAGACTGTGTGATGGATAATTAAGGCTACACAAGCCACGAGTGTGAGCATTTTCATGGTGATAATTCCAGTCTAACACTAACTCTAGCACTTTATTTTGCAAAAATGAAGTGTTCTTCTTACACTGGAACAAAACACAAAAACTCTGACTTGGAAAACACACTGATATTTATATTATACAGGCTACTAGTGTATTAAAACGCCACATTTGTATCTAACAACCATCTGTATCTGCATGTAATAAAGCTACTGTAATTTTAATAGTGTTAAGTTAAAGTACTACATGTTTAGTGTGGAAGCAGATTAGCCATGTTATGAAAGTTAATAGAATTCATTACTTGTGGCAGCCCCAGGTGGATTAGTGTCACTCACTTGCTTTATTTTTATAAACTACAGTCCAGAATGTACAAAGTCTTCCCTATGGTAAATCTGGTAAACGTTTCCTCCTGTAAATTGTGGTTATTTTCTGCAAACAGTAGCAACACGATACAATGTGTAGGGAGCGTGTTATTGTATAAGCTTGCTAATGAGAGCATATGACACTTTGCTGCATCAAAAGTCCACTCTAAGGGCACCAATTTATGAGCATGCCATCGTCCATATATTATATCGAAGATTTTTTAATCAATCAATTTTAGGAGTATTAATTCTCCATCTTGATTCAGAGGTGCACCTGTCGGTGTCAGAGACATACAAATGTCAAAAGGACATTCATGGAAACAGGTTAAAAAGCTGTGAAAATGCGATTTTTTCAGAAGGCAATAGTGCAGAAATAGCTGTTAAATATTTGTTACCAGAAACTGAGGCATGTGAGTTGAAACTGAGGGATGTTTCAGTGTCTCGCATCTTTGCTAAATCAGAACTACTGTAATGGTGCCATGATTTGATTAGTCTGCCACAAGAGGGCTCCAAGAGCAGGACTGAGAAGCGCTGGTAACCAACAACATTACAGTCTACAGAATGTAGGCCTTATATAAATATCCTTTCAGCAATAAGAATTAGCCTCCTTAGCTTGGCATTAGTAAACTCTGTTTGTACCACTTCCTAAAATCCCTAAGCTCTTGTAAATTTCCACTAGTGCCCCCTACTGTTGCAGGCACTGAAGGACGTTTAAAAACAACCGCAGACAAGCCTCTGCTAGGAAATTAATTAGGGCAATGTTTCGGAGATCCCTCTCAATAAACACTGAGGGCTCATCCCTGATTAGTGGCCATTTATAACCTCCACTTAAAGAGGCTTTACTTGCGATCTCATTGGCCTGAGTGATCAGAGCAGGGCCTGTTGACGTGTTCCTCGACAAGATGTCGCAATTATTCCAAAAATCTTTTCAAATCAAATCAACTTCACAGGGTACTTTTCAATAATTACAGCTGATATTAAAACTAATTTCAGCTGCCTGGCAGCGACACACGTTAGTTATTTTTAGTGTTACAGAGGAATCCAAACTGAAACGGTTTGTTTCAGTTAAAGCTGTGCATCTGTACTGTACGACTCAATAAGAGCTTGTGGTGCTTTGTGCTTTTTAATACTTCTAGGTAAGAGTTGCTCTATGGTTCCCATGGCTCTTTCAGGGCCCAGCGTTGGGACACATCAGTATGTGAGCTCACACAATGCTGCCTTTCACAGTGTCTGCCACCTCACACACGTCCCTCACCAGAATAATTACACTCTGTGTGTAGCGAGGTCACCTCGGCCAGCTAACAGAAACACAAATATTGCCACAGAGGAACAAAATGTATTCTGGGCACTTTTTCGTTCATTTGAACTTAGCTGAATTGAATTTCACAGAGTTAGCATGTGAACGACACTGATGCCTTAAGCTATGATAACAGAATTAGTGCAGGGGAAGCATTTCTTCCCCATTTGAAGTCCCCAGCAGAAGTTCTTTGCTTCGCAGAAATAACACCAGGATTCCAGGGAAGAACAGACAACAGCCCGGTTCTGCAAACCTGAGCTACCACCGATGCTTTTACAAAATGCTAAAAATAGATCAGCATTTGTGTGCTTAAAATGATTAAATCAGACTCCCTGCAGTAAAATAAGACCTCCCGAGACCTAGAAAGGGAATGAAGAATGCTGCGAAAAGCAATCTGAAAGTCAAAACCCTCCCCTGTGATTTGAATATTGATGAAGAGCACAATACCTTATTTATATGGATCTGCTGCTGGTACTGTTTCTGTTTCTCCAGGAAGTGCTGGTGCTGCTGCTGGATGACAAGTTGGGCCAGTGTGTTCTGAGGCAAAGGCGCTGACTGGGTCCTGTTCAAGGGCCGGTGTTTTGGTAGTTTAGGCCGACTGCTGGAGGGGCGATCCTTCATGGCCAGAGGGGACTGAGGGTGGGATGACATGGTGCCTTGGCCTTGACAAAAAAAATCAGAAATGTATAATTAGGTGTCTTCTAAAGTCATATTTTATATTTAAAGTATAACAATATGTAGTGTAGTGCAACATAATGTAGTCTAACCTGAGGAGAGCATCTTCTGCTGCCTCATCTGCTCCTTCTGGAGGAGGTGTTGGAGGAGCGCCTGGTGACTGGGGCTCACTTTAGACTCGAGGCTAGTCTGAAGGGGCACAGGGCCCAGCAGGTGTCCAGGCAGCCCGTGCTTGATTTCTGTTGATCTGTCCTTCAACCCCATGGCCTGAGAGAAGAGACGAAGACGATAAATGAATGGTTATTCTTTAATTCACACTACAGGCTCGGTAGTCACTTATAATCATTTGTAGGAAATGGAACAGGTTCATTTTAACAAGCCAAATTCAATATTATCAACTGTTTTTTGTGAATGAAAATGATTCTTGTAGCTACGAATCAGGCAATAATGAAATGGGAAACCATCAATGCTTAGATGGTCCTGCAGCTGATGAACAGGCCTCTGTGGAATGTGCCAGAAAGCTAAAAGATGATATATCATGTGCTGTGTTATCATGAGTTGCACTTGAGTGGACTTGGCCTTTTTTAAAAGCTGTGATAAATGAGGTAATAGGGGAAGATAAGGACATGCCTGACACAAGACACTGCAGAACAATATTTATCTAAGGGCGATAAAATCATTTGGGGCCACAGGTCAGTGACCTGTGGTCGTATAGAGAACTCAGACAGCCACTGATGGCCGGTTTTACAACTTGTAGACTAAGCGGAAAAACTTGCCCACACTGAAGTAAGATTTTATTTCATGAAAAAACAAAAAAGGTTATCTAAGAACAAAATTTGTACTCACACTAATGGGTGAAGACGCAGTTGAAAGCCCCAAGGAGATGTTGGGTAAGGAGGGAGATGTGTATAAGCTCAGCATCGACACGGAGCCCTCGGGTCGGAATAACCTTGGCTGTGAGGGCCATCTCTACATCAAACACACAGGACAGAGAGAAGACAGGGAGATTTAGGAGGAGGCGACAGATTTAGAAATCCCACTATGGACAATTTCAAAAGGCAACATGAGCAGTGGCATAAATGTTAATGCACTATGACGAACAACAGCCCACCTTGCTGAAAAAGGGAAAATAGGTTTTATGATAGATGATATATAAAGGAGTGGCAGGCAGCAAAAAGTTTCCTGGAGCTTCACAGAATGGCACCATTGAGGATGATACGCTTTTATAAAACACTGCAAAACCTCTAAATCTACCGCTCCACCCTCAGTTCTTCAGTCCCCAATCGGCCTTGCTGCCTGTTCCTACTCCCCGGTCCCCACCCTCAGGCTACTCTCTCAGAGAACATCAGCACTGGGGCATACTTCCTGTACCCAGCAGAGCAGCGGACCAGCATGTGGTTTTGGAACAGCCATGTTTATCCTTCCAACCCCTACCAGTACTCGGTGACCTGTATGTGGATATCCGGCCCATATTTGACCCAGGGGACCCGTTCCCTCTGAAAAAGGATACCTAATGTAACGGTGCACAAACATGCCTTGCTTTTGCAACAGGCATGAGGTCTACGGGCAGCCCCGCAGTCCACCAATGACTTTCATGAGAGCCTCGGCTTGGGCTGATACAATAGCAATCCTGTGTGTTTATGTTGTTAGCATGTGGGTGTCTTTGGCTACCAGTGCCTGGGATATCAATTAAACTCCACAGTGTGTCGGTCTCCCTGAGCCCTAACCTTCAGCCCGATGTCAGGGCGTCTCCCCCTTCTCTGTGTCGCTGGACGTCCCTGGGAGAGTAAACAGCGACGGTTAAGGAAAACACAGCTGTTCTGTTAAGATTGTTCAGAGATGTGTCATATCTGCCACCCTCTATAATGGTCTGCTTTGTGAGCTCCGTCCAAGGGGAGCTCTGGTCAGTA
The DNA here is from genome assembly GCA_916701665.1 of Sebastiscus tertius. Taxonomy (NCBI): domain Eukaryota; kingdom Metazoa; phylum Chordata; class Actinopteri; order Perciformes; family Sebastidae; genus Sebastiscus; species Sebastiscus tertius. Next base: position 67,579 of record CAKAOH010020329.1, on the reverse strand, counting down.
ACTCAGCCATGAATCTATTGGGAAACGCCTCCGAACAACTCAGAAGAGGCATGCCGCCAAGCCAATGACAAGAATACAATGACAAGCCAACAGCAACCTTACAGCCAAACTAAAGATGTTTTTTTTTTTTTTTTTTTAAACATAAAACTGATTGCACGGCACATCTGGAAGAAAAATACTGGATAGAAAAATGTGCAGCATTAATTTTCTACTGTTGTTTTTGCACTGCATAATGTGTCATCTTTACACAACCAAACTTTGGGGTAATCAGACATGTGGGTCAAGCTGTGCCTCTTTAATGTCAGTATGGGGAGCCATTTTCACTGGAGTGTAACAGACAGGGGACAACTGGTTGTTTTTATAGCTGCAAGCAGAAGGGCAGACAAGGCATTTTGTGCCCTGACATAAGAGTATAGTTTTGATATTCAAATGATTTGCATGCAGAATAACATCAGCTGTACGACTTTTTGTTTCGTTTTTTTTGGCAAATCAATAGTAGTGCTGATGATTTATATACATACCTCAGTTTTTGTGGTAGTAGGCAGAGAGGAGGGTCCATTTTCAGCCCCCAAGGCACTGGAGGCCCCTATGGGAGAGCTGGGGCCGGAGCCAGGGGCACTGTTAGTGGGCGTAGAGTCTACAAAACATCAAGGAGTTAGACACAGTATGCATGCTCACACTATACACACAACACACGTACACAGAGGCTTGGCATAACAGCTGCAGCCCCACAACAGTTTAATGTGTACAGTCATGGCTGTCTGATTACAATGGTCTTTCTTACATGAAAGTGCAATGACCATAATATGCTACTGCCTTGCAAAATGGCAGATTATTATGCAGCTATGTTATAAGAACACTAAAGTACAGGCTTGTATTGTTTTCAGAACATTTTAAATATAGGATAATAAGATGTAGACAATTTTCTGTACGTGTTGTAACAGAGGAAAAGAAAAAGTCAACATATATTCAGCGATATAACATACCCATTAGCTCCAGAGCCCTCTTCTTGTATGGAGTCATGATGTTTCCATCTCTTCTCTTGAGCATCGGACTGCTCCTCCTCTCTGCTACCTTCTGCTTCAGTCTGGATCGTACCTTCAGGTTGGGCTCAGAGGCTAAAAAATAAGGAACACACATTTTTTTCTGTAAGTCTAAATTCACACTATTTGGAAAATAAAGAAGCCCCATCACGTGGAGATTCATTAAACAATCATGTGAGTGTGCTGCGACTATTTTTATAGAGTCAAACTGTGTGCTTTTATACAGTCTGAGTGAAATGAACATTATCAAAGAAAATAATAACATCGTAAAATAAGAGGAAACTAGAGGAGAAATGAAGAGACTATAAATCAGTTAAAAAATAAGCAATGTTGTCACGCTTTGACATGTTACAATTTCAGTTCCAGTGAAATTCAGAGCAGGTTACAGATAAATTAAATGAGTCAGGATTGGGCCCATTTCCACCTCATCTGGTCTAAATTAGGTTGAGCAACACACAGGCTCTAAGTGAAATAGTCCGCTACCTGCCGCCCTGGTGACCACAGTCTGATACAGTAGCAACAGTTAAACTAACACAAAAACATGGCAGATGTTTCAGGCTCTCCCCACGCCCCCACCTCCTAATGCAAAACAGAGATACCCAAATACACACTCCAAAGTCACACACACACACACACACACACACACACACACACACACAGAGAGAGAGAAATCCAGTCCATCAGTGTTGATAGAAATGCTGATGTAATATTCTTCACAATAGACATATTGCTTTCAATCTTTTCAACTGGTATTAATGATGAATTTAAGGACATTTGTTAAAAAATTTAATTTTGTTTCACTTTATATTATTAATTATTATTATTTTTTTTTAAATCTATCTAACCACAGTAGATTTACTGAGAATAGATGCTCTTTTCCAGGAACGCCCTACTAACACTGTTAAAAACAAAGCCAAGATTGATGACATTGAATTGAAAAAGTTGAACAAAGCGGGGAGTATAGTCATTGCACAATCAAGCCTTATTTGACCCATGTTTATTTCTTTATTTTCCATTTAATTTGGTGATACAATTTGATAACTGAGAGTATAAATTAGGGTGGAAATCCTGTACAATATCTATAAATTAGGCTTGAGTTATATAATACATAATATTACAGACCAATCTCTTGCTAAATAAATAGTCACTTTAGATTGAAAAAAAAAACAGAAAGGGTATTTAAAAAAAATGACTGCCTCTGAGCCCTTACATGTACAGTCCGGCCAACCTCTGATAAAATAAGACAATATCACTAATTAGTTAAATAGTCTGAAAATATGTGTGGCACAGATGCGACAATGCAAAGATTATATAATGCAAAAAATGTGAAATTAAGTGGAGGTTGAATCCAGGCAAGGACATAATCTTTAATAATGTAAGCAACTGTTACGTGAATGCAAGTAAATGCTTTTGTGCCTGACTGTTGAGTCGTGCTCTCGTCTAGTCACAGTGACAGTGACTCACTAGGTCAACACGTCTCATATGGACTTCCCATCAACCCCGTGGACATGGAATCCCACAGCTAGCCTTACACACTCAAATAAACAAGCAGAATAGATAAGCTGGTCTTTTGACTGAAAGCCAGAGCACAAAGCTGTATTGAAGTTATGTAAACCTGTTACACAATAGCCAACCTGTTTCAATTATTTAGCTCAGATCAATAATTAAATAGGTCTTTTTGCGATGTGTACAACGTACAGCTATCCATAGGGAAGTGGGGCTATGATGTGGGAGCACTGCGGGGAGGAGGAGGAGAGGCAGCGGTGATGGGGGCACAGCTAGGAGAGTGGGCCAGATGCTGCTATTTCTGGCTTTTGTCAAAAGCAGCAAAACCCTCTTCCCTAATACGTGGCACAGACCTCTAATCCTGTGGGTGTGAGGTAGAATGAAAGAGAGCGAGGGAGGAAGAAAAGAGGCAGGAGAGATAAATGGAGAGAAAATGCTGCTGGGAGTCGTATGAATCTGCTTCACGCCCTGCTGCCTTGATTGCTTTCTATTTTTACACACTGCTGCCACCAAGCTACGCATCCCAATTGGTCGCCACGGGAACGCCAGACAGCACCTCGGGAACAAACACTTTCTCACTGGTCTCCATGGAAAAAAAAAATGCCCTGATGTACGGTGCAACAGGAGGCAATGATGGCAGCTGCAAAACCCATTCACCGAACACCTGGGTCACTGCTGCTCTGGCTTCTCAGTTAACGAAAACATACAGTAATGGCTGCAATATACTAGAGTCATAAATCAATCACCTTATTACATCTGAAAGTGGTGCTGCAGGGCTAGTGGCCGTGCAAGTGAATGTGTTATGCTATCTCCGCTTAATCAGAAATTTTAACTCTGCTGTCACTGTGAGTGTCTGTGTGCATTAGAGCCTGGACCTGGACAGATGGCTGTGTGGAAAGCTGAGGTGTGTGTTCTGTACATAAAGAGGCCTGCTATGCATTTTTCCTGACATTCTGGTTTAAAGTGATGCTGAAATTGATGAATTAATGCTCAGTAAACGCTTAAAGCAAAGCTAAGTTACAGTCCCTCAGAGTTTAGATATTCCGTGTCGTAACATCACATAAGTTAAATTCTTTCATTAATGTTTCTGATGTACAAGATCAGATAATACTGTTAACGTAGGGCGTTTCCACACAAACTTTACTTTCATGTACTTCGGGCTTTACAGTTTTACCTTTGTAGGATTATTTTAGAAAATGTTTCCTGCACCTGCTGAATGCACACATTTTGGTAACTGGGTCAAGACCAGGGAGGGTGTTGCACTTCTTACTGCTAAGCTGCAACTATTCTTACCACAGACTATTGCGTGCCCTCGGTCCAGTCTATTCTAGGCACTGGAAGTGAAACAAAGAGGATATACACCAAGTAAACAAGTTCATTACGTGCAATTCTTTAAACTATTTTTTGAACGGGGTGACGTAAAGCCAAGGACATTATAGCTATTCTGTGTTCATAAGGATGATAGAACTATTAATGGGGCACCTAAAATGAAACATCAAAGCACAGATTGTTTCTTTAACGGGATATTTACTGATCCATAGTTGAAACAGTTGTCTCTAGTATCATAATGTCTATACCTGTATGTAATAAATAGTGTGCTTAAAATGGATTAAAGCTAAATTTCAATTCAGTTTTAAAAGATAGTTATTGACCACCAAGCTACCAAGTCTTATGCAATATATATTACATCATAAGCCTCAACCAGAAAAAGATGGCGTTCAGCCGTCTGGCCCTGTAAAGCAGTGGGGAGCCTAACGCGGAGCGTTCGAGTCATCTCCACTTTGTTTTGAGAGAGCTATCTTTGCTTAAACAAACAGTCCTGTCGAGGTTCATCCTGCCTGTGCCCGTCTTAACTCGGTAACACCTGCCAATCAGCTATCAGTGACAGCTCGTGGCTCAGGGAACAACACTACCTTTGTGCGTCCCCCTCGGGTGCCAAGCTCTCTGAGGACTTTAATAAAGACAGACAGGAAGTGGGGGAGGAAGGCCTAAGCAGGAAATGACCACATATAGATTCAGGAATCCGAAGAGCAAGAAATAGTTTTATCAGTGTTAGAGAGGCACGCACAGAAGTGGGGGGATGATTTAACCGTGAATTAAAGGATGAAAATGTTGAGACTGACATTTTATCCGTCCACTTATTTGTTTAAACCTGCCTCTTTGTATTCACAGTAAAATGCAAACAATGCTACTATAAAAGGTCTCTCTGTTATTTTAGAAAATTTCTCTTCAACTTGTTATTGTACTTGTGAAGCAAACTCCTTACCTTATGGGTCTAAATGTCCCAGAAATGTAAATATATATTTACAAGAGGCATTTCTCTGTTCTGAAGTTGGTATGATTAAAAGAGATCACAATAAATAAAAGCTCTCAAAGCTTTCATTTACCTTTCTAATATTTATTCTTGCCATGCAGTGACTTTATTTTACAAGATATAATTCCTTTGCCTGATCTCTAAACTGTGTATACACACAACATGACAGGCCTGCAGTTAAATAACTCAACAAGTATAATTGTTTTCCAATGTAATTAAAAGAGACACAGAAGGGAAAAGAACATAATGTAATTTGGTGACCTCATTGCAGAATTATGAAGGTTTTTAGCTTGGCGAGCTTGTGCTCGTGCAAACCAAGAGGCAGGAATTATTCTTATTTATACAACCATCCCCAAAGGATTCCTCAAACTTTAAACCAACAAACCTGAGCTGCTTTTTGGTGGGAACCTGTGTCTTTTCAAAATAGCTCTTAAAGCCCATAACTCAGGAGAAATTAATCCGCTTTAATTCTCCCATTACCCACTAAACAGCTCAAAGAGGCTTTGGAACTTGGTTTATTATTGTAACATAGGGACAAATGTAGTTCCTTTTAAATAATGGCAAGGCAATTTCAGTACAAATAACACTAATTAAAATTTAAACTTGTGAAGTGAAAACATACAATTAAACTGTGCTGTTGCATGTGTGCTTTTAGAATAATCCAAACAGGAATAAGGAAGGTTTAAGTTACTTTTGTGGCATGCGTCACCTCTTGTGAAAGTTTAGTGTAGAGCCCTGGAGGGATGAAGAGGGGGGGGTGTTGGGGTCATAATGAGCCTAACTGATGTTATTAGCAGGTCATCAGCAACCTCAGGAAGTACTCCGTGGGCACATCGACCTCTTGATTGACACAGGTCAAAAAGACACTCACTGTATTTATAACCCAGCGCAGTAAATGGAAAATGACTAATACAAAGCAACATCTTAACACTCAGACTGCAATCTCTTTAACTAGGTCTGTGTCTGTGTAGATTTATGTATGCATGTGTATTTGCATTTTTATGTCTGTGCTGTGTGTGTGTGTGCGCAAATTAACAAACCTGTCTTTCTCAAGGGGAAGTCGTCCTTGCTCTCTATGGGTGATGGCAGCGTATACTGGCAGGTGGGGGATGTGCCGCCCAGAGGTGGAGAGCTTTGGTCCAGGGATGTGTGGTGAGAGGACCTAATCACACAAAAACACACCAAATATATGATTTAGAATATGTTTTTTATGTGATTTAAATATAGCATCGGTATTGTATTACACTCTCTCAGGCTAAAACAACAGGAAATACTTACGTGTACCAGAGTTTTGGGTGGTGGATGAAAGAATGATTGACTCCATTGCTGGCAGGGTCCTTTGCTGATTTGCTCAACAGAAACTCTTGGAGTTTCTGCTTCACCTCGGTACTTGCCACAGCCCCTGTGAGACCAAAAGACGGAACCAACGGGATTGGGGTTACCCTAGGGCTATGACTCATGACATATTATTGCTTAGATAACATTCAAAATCAAACATTAAGCCTATTGAAACAGATGCCCTAAACCTATTTTTCCTGTATCACATGTAACTTACTGCTGGAATTCAACACTGTCTTGAAGTACATTTATTTTTGTCTCTTTTATTTATTCATATTGAGTTTACACTATGTTACCCAGCAGCTACAACTTATGTAGGAAGATCTCCCCCTAGTGGTCTCAGAGCACTATATTAGTTTCAGGCTGCTGAAGTGATACTGCAGAGAGATGTTCTTTCCCATCGGAGGGTTACAGTTGCAGGTCACAGTTTCAAATAACGTGACCTGACAAAGTCATAAATCTCTCTATTATTAGCTATAAGGTAAAAACAGAGATGAAATACTATATCTGAAGCTATTTTCATCGTGCTATTGAAAGACATTTTATCCTTAACTCTGAGCTTAAATGTCACTGGCCAACCTCATGTGATCAGTTGCATGTTCTGGTTAAGTAACATGTCGTCATCATCATCATCATCATCATCATCATCATCATATTGTTGGGTATTTCTCTTTATCTGATGACTAAATTAATTTTAACTTTGTAATTTGCCTTGTTCCCAGGCATCCTCCAGGACAGCTAATAATGAGAAATGTTGTCTCCAATAGCCAGAGAAATGAAATCAGAACAGTTTGCCCTGCTTATGCATAGCAGTCACATTGTCCCATGCAGTGAGAATGATATAATATACATGAAAGTTTAACCTTACTGCTATACTGTCGAATATGATCCCACTGAGAGTGTCATTAGTCTGAGTCAGAGGAGGTTGTCTTAAAGGACTGCTTCACCAAACAAATAAACACATGTTTCACCACTTACTTACAGTACTTCTAGATAGTCGTGGTTTTGTATACATCAGCTTTTGAGATATCTGCATTTGCTGTCCCTCCAGAACAATGGAACAGTATTTAACCTAATTTGCCTCACTGTTGGATATTTCAAAACCTTAGCAAATGAAATCCAAAATATCTGCATGACTAGATACAACTAAGGGCAAGAGGGATTTTTTTTTTTTTTTAATTTTGGAGGACTGATCCTGTGACACTTTAATTGTGTTGTTTTGATCTCAGCACTTTGTAGGTAGTAGTCAAATATTATTGTGTGGGTGTTTCATTATAGTACAGATAATACATTAATGTGGATCCCTGGATGAGTAGCTACTGGTGTTACAAAAGCTAATGGAAAATAGAAATAAACAATTTAACATAGTTAAAAACGTCCCTTATATTACAATAAAATAGAATATTATGGCTAATTTATGGCTAACCTGCCTACAAAGGCTGTATTGAAGCTCTACTGCAATCCTGCCACATGACTCAAAGGCTATTCTCCTAGTAATCATTTACATGGTCCAATGTGAACATAAGAGTGGAGCATTCAGCTACAGTGAAGTATTCCTATCCAGCTGTTATATGTATATTTTGCTTAGACCCCACTCTAAGATAATGCATTAAAAAAACAATATTGGAAAGGGCGAGGGTTATGATTTGGGGCCCCCATGCTTGCTTTTGCCTCAGGCCCTCAAAATAACTAATTCCACCCCTGATGGTAAAGAGATGGTGATGATGGCGGTGTCGAGCTCTTACTCTCTCTGGAGCGCTCCTTGCCCCTGAGGATCAGGCTGGAAACATGCTGCTCTCTCCGATGCCTCTCCTGCTCCTTCTCCTGCTGGTTCTGCTGCTGTTGCTGCTGCTGCTCCAGACGACGCTCCTTCTCTGCAAGTTCCTGCTGCTGTTTCATGGCCTGGAGCTCGTGCTGGAGCTGAGAAACACGCAGGCCTCAAGTCAGCATGAAGAGAGCAGCGTACTGACGAATACATTTTTGAAACGACAGTGGCTTATTTGGGCTTCTGCACTTTCTATTTTGTTGTGATGGACTATTCTGTACTCGTCTGTAAAAACAAAACTCACACTGTTCTGTAATGTATTGCTCAACACCCTGCCTCGCTGTGCTGAGTTGTTATTTTTCTTTTCTGCACTCTGTATTGTTTTCCTGAGCTATAATGTTTTCTACTGATCTGCAGTATGCCATGCTGTGTTGTGCTCTGCTGTTTTGTACACTGTGGTGCTGTACTGGGCCACTGTGTACACTGCTGCGCTGTCCTCCATACAACTGTTCAGTGCGGTGCTGACCTTGAGGTGCTCCTGGAGCTGAGCCTGGTGCTGACGGGTCAACTTCTCATGCTGCTTCTGGAACTCGGTGATTAGTAGCTGCTTCTGGATCTGCTGCTGCTTCTGAATGAGGAGCAGCTCCTGCTGCAGCTGCCTCTCCCACATACCCGGGTCAGAGCCTGACCCTAGCATCCTCAGATCAGTACGCAGGTCCAACGGAGATAAGGACTCCACAGCCAGTGGCACGTCTGGTTTAATGTCCACTGTAGCCCACAGAGAGAATAAAAGAGAAAAAGAGATTTGTCAGTCCCTTAATTGCAGCTTTACCTGTATCAATTCAAATCATGCAACCAGAGGTGGTTGTGTTATAGTATAGATGAATTAACTCAGAGTTAAGGCGGGCAGGGAAATTAGGATTCTGAAAAAGAGTTTTAAAATGAAAAAAAAATAAATAAAAAATGAGCGGGGAGGAAAAAGAAGGGTCAGAAATGAGGAGCACGGCGTTCTCTCTCGTGATCCTCACAAACCTGCAATTATAAGTTTCTATAAACAAACATGGGATCACATCCGTCGGCATAGTCTACTGGGAGCAGCTGTATAACAGACTGAATGGACATTTGGCACGAAATGTTGAAGTGGTCATTTAAAGTATTTACATAAATCCTATCTTCCCACTGTTTGATAAATAAATAAACAGTAGTCCTTCTCCCTGTCTCTACCAGGACATCACACAGTAACTCCGTGTTAACATAAATGATTTAAGGCAAAGCAGTTTGTGAGCCTGGAACCCGCGTATGTTTGTGAACGCATGTTCCTGTGATCTTTCCATCTGTGTTCTCAAGTGCAAACACTGCAACGTGTGCATTCGTAAGAGAACTGTCTTTGACAACTACCTCCATTATAAGTAATTGCCAGATACAAAGTGAGAGGGCATCCCTTTGGTCAGCTCTATATATAGGTTGTTCCACAGAGAAAATCGATTGCCAGTTAAGAACATAGGAGGAGACAGGGCTACTTCATCTCTCTATTCCATAGAGGATGATTGGTGATTGCATTTCTCTTTATCTTTTTTTATCTTTGTTTTCATCCACACTACTGTGTCGACTTGAATCCTTGCCACAGTAAGAAAATCAGAATTACATCTCTGAACCATTTCAGAAATTAAATAATGTGTTTAGGCCTATATTTGATCAGTAATTAAATACAAAATGTCAAAATGACATGTTAGCTATGCCGATCATGATGTGACATTCAAGGAAGGGTACGCATTGTCCAGACTGTGTAATGTCTCTTGCATATTGAGACCCGAGAAATATTCAAACCTACTTAAAATTCCAGTGGTTAGAGGGAGAATTATTGAGTGGATTCATTGCTGTAATCTTCTCAAGGGGTCACATTTGAGGGAACAAACACAAGCAATGTTACTACACCACCTGTATTTTTTTGAAGCATGAGAGCAAACTAGCAGGTTAGAATTTATATGCTCACATAAATAAACTTGCGGTGGTCCTGACATGCATTTATCCTCATAAACTATAATGAAATGCCAATAAAAAGGAGTTTAATCCTGCCAAAGGAAGCAGTCAGACAATCAGTCTACAGTAGCCATCAATTAGGAAGCAGTGCCCTCCTGTTCACTGATGCTGTGAAGCTCACTGGCGCCCATTTGTTTTGTCATGTAGCCTGTTTTTCATTGCCACCATTCCATGTGTATGCGGCGGTGATGATTATAAATAGAAACATAAAAGCAAGTGGCGCAATCCTGGTCTGTGACAACCCCCACACCCTAGTATCCACCACCCTAACTTGCCGCTGCCATGGCAACGCTGGCGACGTAATTATGCATCCTGCAGATATCGAGTCTCACTGCATGTCATCTCCTGCCTACAGTGGCAATGTGACATGTTGACTATTATATCAGCTTTTCAGCTCTTATATAAGAAAGGAGTCCCCAGCAGAGAGAGACGGAGAGAAAGCATTACAAAAACCCTCCGACACACACACACACACACACACACTGCACAGATTCAGTGGCTAAGTGATAACTTGTCTTAAAACATGTTCAAAGAGTGAAGACAGCTAGAGGGGACTCCCGTACTGTAATTTTTCTTCCTGTGTTCTAAAAACAGCTCCCCGTGAAATGACAGAGGAGGGCAACGGCGCGGAGAACAGGCACCTGTAGAACAGACCCTTCTCTCCTGACAGGGAATATTAATCTTAGCTTGTAAGTACTTGACAAAGGACTCTTCTGTAGCGGGCGCTGTTCCAGGGACAGATGAGAACCTGTGAACCATTGAAGGGCTCAGAGAGTCAGACAGCCCTAGTGCTACTTTTGCCTAATGGACCTAAATATAGCAACAAAAAAAACACCTGCTGCCTGGGAGAATTCACCACTGAGATATCTAATTAATCTCATATTTCATTCTGTACCCTCACTGTGACTGGCATTAAGGATCTCCACTTTGATCAGCGCATCAAGCTGAGCCTCCATCAGAAAATCTCAGACAGTGGTTTAACAGGATGGGAAGGGGGCGGGGGAGGAGGAGGAGGAGGAGGAGTGCGAAAGCTTAAGCCACCTTTGATAACTATGGCTGTATGAAATGGCCCTTGAGGAAACCACAACAGCCTCATGTGCCTGTTCTACTCTTGTCCACTGCTCGTCCACTGTGTCTGCAAGAATAACGCTGGATGGAATGACAATGTTGAGGGAACATAATAAGGTCCTAAAGGTAGGGAGGCATTGTTCGAGCTCTGCTGAAGCCTCCACCTAATGAATAATTTACAACTTACATTACTCATGATTGACATTATTCTCTGTGCTGATTGAAACAGAGAAAAGGTCAAAATAAGCCTCTGTCTATGTACTTTACTCAACCACAGAATACATTAGACCTGCATATCTACTGCCGCACATTTATAGTTGACACATTTAAGTCAAACACACCCTGAAACCACCCGAAACTGAAATCTGCTGTTTCTATATTACAAAAATACTCCCTAGGCAGAGGAGAATACGGAACCACCAGTAACTAGGGCTAAATATAAATGCTTTTCTGAGCAGGGTCTTAATATAGACAATGTGCGAAAGACTGTCACAGTTGCGAGGCCGCCTGCTCAAATTTAACACGGGCAAAAATAAAAGCGCAGTGTTGCATTTATGTAACTTTCGGGTCACTTTTGAAATGATCGCTCGCAAAGGAGCCAGACACTTCTGGCTCAGTGGTCCTACGGCGCCATTTTACGATCATGACCCTTGATATGAATATTTGTTTTCAGGTGAACGTGAGGTGCTTCCTGATTGGTGGAAAGTGCACAGACGTGTCTCTAGGCACTGGTAAACAAGAGATTTATGAATGACAGGTCCCAAATTTGTTTTTAGCACAAGGGAGCGACAAGCACCCTGCCCCATGCCCAAATTCCTCCCTGTGGAGGGCCTGCCAAGGGGGGATAGGGTGACTCATAGCCCGTGACCACACTCCCACTGCAGCGTCGCACCGCCAGTGTCCCCAAAGTGTTTATTTCTATAACCGATCTGCCTCTCATTAGCCTTGGTGGTGGTTAGAGTGACAATCACAGCCTTAATTTGAGATGTTGGATGGCCGTCTTTTTTTGCTTCAGGCCACATTAGCGGGCTTCCCACCCCGGAGAGAGAATAGACACACATCGCCAGTGACATTACTATGACATGTGAGGAGTCTGAAATACATAGATGCATATAGTAAACCATTATCAACATAAGTCATTGTGCAGGCTGATGTTGGACTTTTAGTTTTTAAGAACACAATGACATTTCGATACAATTTTTTTTTTTTTTTTTTTTTTACCACTTGCGCATAAACTGATAACTAATGTGAGAAAGGAGTTATTAATATTGTAAACATTACCTGCTGAATATAAGCAGCTATTCTTACACCTTTAGGAGTTAGTTGGCAACTAGAGGTACTGTCACCGAATAAGGCTGATAATATTCAGATTTGAACTGGTTCACTGGTTATTAAAAGTTAAACATTTATATTATGCATTTATATTCTGAATTATTTCATTAAATGCTTATATTGATGTTAATATTGTTGTTACAGTTTCGCAATAGTTACACTTGCAAGAAGTTCAGAAACAACTTGAATCATAAATGTTAAGAATCATATTCCTATGAGCTGAACAACCTTGACATTAGTCTCAAATCTTTTGCCACAAATAAAAACATTTATGTAAATACTATGTCACATATGGTTACAGGTAGTTAAGTAACCTCACAACTGCTTTTTGGCTTGAACAAATTAAGACTAGCACAACCCCCCAAAACACCGCCACAATTTAAAGTGTAGGTCACCGTTAGTACTGAAGGACCCGTTGCTCCATTTGTTTCCCAGTAGAACATGTTACTGGTGTTGAGAACATTTTTATATAGTGTATATTTTATCAATGAAATATAAAAATGGCAATATACATCATGTCCCACTTTGTGTTTACACTTTGGACATGTTGTATGTTGCATGCATTCAGTGTGCACTTGAGATGGTTGCTGATCTAAATTCCCTGTCTGGCAGTATAAATAGAACCAGAGATACAGAAGATGTTTGAGGGCAAAAATAAGCTGATGCTTGGGACTGCAATGTGGCGCTGGATCTCTCATTAAGTGCCTTGTTATTTTGAGCAGCTGGCATGTCTAAAGCAAGAAACAGGTCTTTATTTATAAGACTCAGGCTCGTCCTTGCAGCTGAGCCAGAGCTGCGGCTTGCAGTCTATCTGCGAACAAAGAGGGCCGAGCTGAACCACCACGGGCCTTTCGCTGAGGCGAGCCAGGAGTCCGGTCGTCTCATGTCCTGCATGCCATCATGCCAAACCGTCTCGCAAATCAACAACACAAAACGACAGAGACTAAATCTCTATCCGAGCAAAAACAATAAGGAGAAAACCGAGGAAACTGTAGGTGATAATTAGCAAGTTCCTCTGTCAAGACTTTTCTATCATTATCCTATCCTCTGTGGACAACATTGGCAGCAGATCCTACAGTCAATAAAATCCCTAATAAATCAATCACAAAGAGTCAACTGAGCTACAGCAAACACTCCAACTAAAGGAAAAGCATCCCTTAGCATCACTGATAAAACACAAACATTACATAAACGTTGCTTTTCTACAACATGCATATTGTGGAAAAACAGAAGAAAATGCAAATAGCTAATGTATTTTCAGTTGGCCTTTCTGTTAAACACGCTCTTCACCTCGCTATTACCAATAGTTTAAAATAATAGGTTACTGAGCAATACTGAAACAAAATCTCCTATTCATTTGTGTTATTTTGCAACAGCCTCTTTTGCAGCGAGCACTTCCAAAACAAACGGTGAGGCAACCTGAATGGATACAGACAAGAGGACTTGAAAGCTGCAGCATTGTTATTGTCTGAAAGGTCCCTATTGAAGGAAGATAGCGTGATATTTAACATAATATTTTGCACTCAGGGGGAAGCTAATTAGTTTTCCCTTATTGGAGAGCCCATCTGAGGACCTGTTTTGATGTTACGGACATTAATCAAAATAAAAATGCCCTTTATTTTCATGTTCCACTTGAAATGTAACAACAGAAAAGTAGAGTATGATATAAAATGTCAAGAGGTTTTGCTTTAGAAAACGAATTTGCAAATAAACTATTTAGCTGATAAAAGGATCACTTCACCAACAATAATCGAGAGATATCCTAAAACATGAATACATACAGAGGACATAATAAACCCACCCCCGGGTCTGTTTTTAAAGGGACTGTGTCTGCTCTACCAACAACACTCACATGACATCCAGTAAACTCATACAAAGGCATCCTGGAGTAGCATTTTTAGACAGATCATGTTAGTCACTGTCAAGTGATTTACTATAAAGTGGAAAGAACAAATTAAACAGGCAAATGACAGAATTCTCTATAAATATCTGTTTCAAACCACGGTTATATCAGGAGCACGCCGAGATGGAATGATAACGCACAGACGCCTAATCTTAGCAGGCTAATGCCATAAGCTGAAAATAACTCACCTAAGAATAGCTGACCCACAGAATAAGCAAGGAGCCCGAATTCAGGCGCTCGGTGTATCTGTTGTTTGGCTCACAGGCCGCTAAGGCAGAAGAAGAAGAAAGCCCTGCTCCTGTAGCCTGATAGTCAAATAACCTCCTCTATTGACAGAGATGGAATGTGTCATCCCCCTGTCATCCCCCCCGTCTTATTTTTAAATCTACTCACGTTTTTAGTCCACTGCCTCTGGATGATTTCAGTCACCCATTTTGCTTGCCTGAAGTCAGACTTAGGGTTGTGTTTTTTTGAGTTTTTGACTTATTTTTTTACACCAAAAATACTGAGTTAACAGTCAATGTAAAACATCTAAATGCACATTTTAACAATAAGTTTGTATTACTCAACATCATCCTGTCCCCGCTTGCTGTTGGATAATTGTAGGTAATGCTGTGACAACTCAAAAGGTCACAATACATTTTTTCGGTAAATTAAGCACTCACATGACTCAATCCGTACTTTCTCATTACACAGACTTCTCAGTAAACCACATGACAAATGTTTTCACAGAGCACAATGCTTCCACTCTGAAGTAATTTCAAGAGACGATTTTCACATTTTATCAATAGCTACATGCTGAAAAGGTGTGACTCATCTTGAGTGAATAGATGTTACTCATACTGATGTCAGCCATGTCCTCCTCAATTCAATTCTCAGGTCAAAAATAGAACACTCAGTGTCTGTGGTAAATATCCTGAGAGAAACCTTTCAGTTGTCCCCTCAGTATTTCTGTCACAGTTTTTCCTGTTCCCTGAAAAGTGCATGCTGACATGGAAGCTCGCAAAACACAACATCCCTTTCATGTTCACAGTGACTCATTTCAGGCGACTAGAGCATGGGAATAGTGTTAACACATTTCCTAATCTTAGTAGAAAAACAACACTCTTTGCATGTTAAATATATTAAAGATAAAAAAGCACTTTGTTGACTCTTTACAAGACATCTTTTAACTACAGATTAAAGGTAACACTCCCACTGACAAAGACAAACCATAAAGCAACATTTACCACGACAAGAGCAAATACCTTGATTCAGGAAGAAGTGCCTGATCCTACCACGTTGCTGTGCTGAGAAGCTTTGAGTTCTCTTTTTCACACAGAATGAGAGACCGGCTGAGCGCAAAGAGTTGAGAGTACGTGAGAGAAGAAGAGAGAGAAGGAGAGAGAGAGAGAATGTGTGTGCGAGAGAGGCACAGACGATGTGAAATAGGGGAGAAGTAGGAAGAGATTCAGAGATAGAGGAATGCAAAGAGGGGAAAAAAAGAAGGATAAAAACTGAGAATCCTCAAAAGGAGAAGAAACACCGGGCTGTGTGATCACCTGAGTTGTTCACGTTGTGCATCTTGCTCTGGTTGGGGAACTGCTGGTGTCCAACGCGCCGTTCTGTTGTGGAGAAACTTGACTCGCCCTCGTAAATCGTCTGCAGCATACTCCACTCAGCGCTCAGGTCTCATTGCAAGCCTTGCGTTTCCTGTCACCAAGAGCCACCCCTCAGCCACTCAGGGGAGAGACCACGACAACAGGCAACTCTCTCCCTTCCTCTGCCTCCTCCTCTGATAAACCACTCTCACCGTAGAGCAATAACACAAACTGCACACTCTCTCTGCAGGGCTGCCACTCTCCCGGTGCCTGCCTGCCTGCTTCAATCTGGTCCAAACACTAACACAGTTTCAAGAGAAGATGGCCAAGTCCAGCTTTTTTTTTTCTTCTTCTTATCTGCCTCTCTCCCTATTCCTCTCCTCCAGCCTGTGAAGCTTTTTTCTCTCCTCAGAGAAGAGACTGAGAAAAATGTAAAGCTGAGTTGCTAGGAAAGCCGTGAACTGAACACTGAGCACCTCGCTGAGGCAGTAATGCAAGCCAGGGAGGGAGCAAGCTTCATTTGCATGTGAATCAACAACTGCGTGGCCCACAGGTGACAGAAATAGAACAATGGCCAGCCCTGGCTAAAAATAGGTCAGGCGAGGCGCGGGGATTGGAGCAGCATTGATGCGTTTAAAAATACCACACCAAACACAGCTGTCTTCTTCTGCTCCTGCCAGAAGGCATGTCTCCTGACTCCCTCTCTGCAGATGGAGGCTTGATTCCTCTCTCTCTCTCTCTCTCTCTCTTTTTTGATTTGTTGAACCAGTATCTCTCACTCACTCTATTTATGTCTTCATTTTGTTCTCTCAGGTACATGGGCGGAATGATCCATTTCTGCCTTGATGTACTAAAAGAGTTCACCCCTGTGCAGTGTTTGTTATGTCAAGGGTTTTGTACGGTTTGTCTTTTATATGATACACAAAACATAAAAATAGTGTATTGACTTTTTTTTTTTGGCAAATAGTACAAATCTGATTATATATTTCAACAAACACAAATGCAACAGGATTTAGGTAAAACAAAAATCTGCATGTGTGACAAACAAGACGTGTTAAGTCAAGCCAGACACTAAATGAACTGTGTTAGCTAAGTGTGTGTGTGTGTATGTGTGCGTAGGGTTCAGTGTGTATCCAGGGCAGTATACTGCTGCTCAGGAAGCATGCTTTCAGCTAGCCAAGGAAGCCAACTGTAAGATGCCATGACAGCATGATCGCAATTACATAAACCTCTCAAACTGTGTCAAGAACAACCTCTCCAGGATTACACATCCCATTTCCTTGAAAAACACTTGATACTGTATAAAGCAGACAAACAAACCACTACAGTACACATATAGTACATCTCAAGAACCTGAATACTGAATGTTTGAGCACCAAAATAGCTGTATAGTGTGACTTTTTCAATTAATATTACATCCCAAGCTGGCAAAGATCTGTAGTTAATATAATCTGACTCCAGCCCATAAAAGTCAAGTCAAATGTTCTATCTGACCACTGATGCAGGGCTGGGTTTGTGGCCAAGCAGCCTGTGCCTTTAAATTTTTCATCTTCCTTCATAATTTGACCTGTCCCCCAGCCAGGGGCGTGGAGCCAGCACAGCTATTTTTAGTTCCTGAGCTCTGACGACTGGCTAGAGAGACACAGAGAAGGAGTTTTACTGTGTTGTTTCAGCTGGACAAACATTTAACCCCTCAATCCTTTTATCACAGCACAACCAAGAAGCCAAGAAGGAAATGCACAGCTTGCAGGCTCGCCCCAGACATAAAACAACTCTGAAGCTAATGTATGATATTGGTTATTCATAAATAGAAACAAGAGAACTCATACGTTTGTTTTGATTCTGTTACTACTTCTCTGTAATCTCAGAAATCTAATTAATTATCTAAATCTAAATATTTTTTCATCTTTGTTTACTCCATGTAATAGCTGAGAGAATGATTTTCACAAACATAGTCATGGGACATTGTGGCAAATCTGTCAAGAAATGATTACTCCAATCTCCCCTTAGTGACACATTTTAGTTGAACAGATTTAGCAAACTCCTGATCTTCGCGAATTAGTTTTGGCAGTCAAGTTGGATAAGATGGTGTGAGAGATAACAAGCCTTCAAGTCCAAGGTAATGATGGCTAAAAACCCAGAGCTCCATCTGTCACAGTATCTGTCAGAGCCGGCCAGCTATGACCCAGTAGGCTGACCTGAACACGGACTAAGGCACAACTGATCTAAAGAGGAAGTAAGGCCGTCACATGAATGACAATTATCATGACAATGATAATTAGTACCTATTTATATGACATGACAATGGGATTTTCCTGAAATGAAAAGGTCAAAACATATTTTGCAATGTTCCTGGTACTGTGAGTTTCCACTATTACACAATAAAAATACGATATGCTGGAAACACAGAGACTATTTTTGCCCTTAAATGCTTCATTCATGGATTAGTTTTATTTTATTTATTTATTTATTTATTTATTTATTATTTATTTATTTTTATTTTTATTTTTTTATTTATTAATTTATTTATTCATTTGTTAAGTGGTTCTTCACAGAATGTTCTGCACAATATACATAGAGTTGTGCTTCATTTTGTCTCGTCAAAAGTATAAGAAATAAAACTCTCTGCACTTGTGTGCAAGTGAATAATTAGGCCTAATTCCCAGGAACTAACCTCCGTCGACCTGACCTACTGCTCCTCACCTCAAATGAGAAAGGAAAACCAAGAGACATTTCACTGGGACACGTTAGCAGCGATTAACCTACACTTTTTATTTATAACTAGCTTCCTGAGGCTGATGAGGGATTGTGGGATTGGAAATAGCTCCGTCCAATAGGCAGGGTCCAGTAAACCTGCAATGTGGCAAGCCCATTATAGCTCCTACTGCGTCACTGGCGGCCTTTGTCTACTTTAGTCCTATTAAAGCATTTAAGTGTGAACGTCAGCGTCCCTGCTGGAGAGCCACTCCGCTCTGCTCTCCGGGGCATGGGCTCGACTGTCTGTCACCTCCCTCATATCAAACACAAACTCGGTGTGTGTGTGTGTGTGTGTGTGTGTGTGTGAGTGTCTGTGTACGTGCATGTGTGTATGTTTTGACATCAGAGCACTGACATGGAGTGGGGGAATATTAGAGATGAGGGAACAAGTGGGCCAGACCAGTGAAGTGCCCCCTAGCACTTTCCAAATTTAAATGAAAGGCCATTATAGACGTCAGTGAACACACATACACATGCATCCATACACACGTCACATACAACATGTTATTTACTTCAACTAAGCCAATTTAAATTATCTATTGGGACTAGAAAATACAACAAAGAGGTAATTCCCATCATGGTACCTTAGCTCTTTCCGCTCTATTTCGAGAAACCGTGGTCATAACCTGAGGAGTTGTTTTTTTTTCTACCAAATAAGCCTACTCGCATTACCACCATTACTGTACCGGTTCCAAATCAACTCCCAAGTTCTGTGGCTTAATCACCATAGCACTGCTGCCTTGTGACACACTGTGCATGATGAAACCCAGCAGGGAAGCAGACTGGAGCAGGAAGGGAGCTGAACTTAAGTGTTGCAACAGAAATGAGTGGTGGACAAACAGTGCTTCTTACAACTAATTTGATCCGGCTAGAAAATGTTTTGTTCCCCTTAATAGCGGATGATCCATGTGTGGGAGGGAATGAGTCAGCCATGTTTTGTTGTTCCGTGCTCTCTGAACTTCAAAGCCCCCGTGTATCTCAGAGGGGGGGGGTTGTCTATTGTAAAATAAACTGCAGTGACTCTCATAGCCCTCTTACATGATCTTAGTCAATGCATGTTTATTAGAATGTATTTTAATCAAATTAGTTTATCCGACTCTCTGACTTCCTACTTATTGTCTGTCTTCCTGCCTGTGTGGATGCAGAGTTTCATCATGCCACCCTGGGAGGACTGTGGCGGATGTGATCATTGTCAGGTGCTGAGCTTTCCAGTCAGAGGGGATGTTGCTCTCAAGAGAGGGGTTGCATACTAACAGCAACTTCTGACGTAACCATGCCGCTCACTGTCCATGGGTTTCTTCTCTCTAGTGCCCTCCCTCCTCCCACAGCTCTAGAGGCAGCCCTGGTACAGGAGGGAAATTACCTTTCCACACCAATTACCTCAATGCCAGCCATCTTACTTACATCAGCCCCTGATGAGTCACCATTGCCAACTATGGAAGAGTCCCGGAGATCAATTTAGGTAGTGAGGCCGTGGCACAATGCTGCCTCATCTCTGCATGTGGAGTACAGCATGCTCTATTAGCAACCAAGCCCCGCCAGTCTACCTGCTAAAAGCCATGACTAAAGTTTTGTCACTTCAAACAGCCCATTTTCCCTTTACCTTGCGGTCAGTCTCATAAAAGCACAAAGGCACTATAACTGTTGATTTGATGGTAAAATCCAATTAGCCTGTACATCTGGATGTGTTATGCGAGCGTGTTTCCCCACTAATGATTTGGGCGCTCTTGTTTTTATTGGGTTACTCTGTCTGGCGTCCTGTGGTATTTCCTGTTGGACTTTCAGGGTGATATAGAATGCACTTAACAGGTTGGATCAAATAACATGAAAAAAGCATTTAAAGGCAGTCGTGTTTGGTACTTAATCTTGAAACATTGCCAACAAAGTTTTGCAATGCAGCTAATACCACAGTTAGATGGAGCCCATGCAGCTTTATGTGTTTCTCTTGTGAGAGGCCGAACATAAAAAAAAGACGTACTGTAGATGGTGTTCTTCAAAGACATGAATGAACATATATCCTTAATAATAAAAAATAAAAAACTTTCAGAAAAGATGTGTTCATTCATCTGTATTGAACTCTCAAACTGAGATGTGAGAAACAGACTGAACCATAACAGAGTTTCAAAAAGGCAGAAACACAATTTGAAAGCATCCACTTATTGTGCAGTGACCTTGAGGTCAGTTTACTTTCTAACTTTGAATAGATCCCTGATGCCGTGCCTGCATCTGTTGCTATAGGCTTTCTAAAAATAGATATGGAGCACAAAGGCCCGCTGGAAACAGAGGGCAGCTCTCAGTATTTTTACTGATCAATGTGCTCATCTCTGCTGGAAACCATTGATCCACTGTTTGTATCAAATTGGCCATGTTGCTGTTGTACAACTTCCACCCTACATTCAATCATGATAAGCCCTCTGTTCCACTTCGTCCACCTTGCCCAGCACCTTCTCTCAAAGCAACACACAACTTTTGATCTTCCAACGACATTCTAACACCAAAAGGCTTAGCATCGATTAAAGCCCTTGAAAGATCATTCTTAATGTCAGCGAACTATTAACCAATGAACATGACGCAGGATTCAGAGGAAACTTTTCTGCCTGAAACCAGTGAGCAGAATCATTGCATCAGTGGCTCTCAGACCTACATTACTGAAATGCCTGCAGGAGTCAAATGGCCTCATCTGTATCATACAAACACACAGGCCCAAAGATACACATGTGACTTTGATGGAATCCAGCCAAGTTTAGCTGACCTTAGAAAATCCCTGAGGGATTAATAAAAACAAAGGTTCTCTGTTCGGAGGCATCCTTCCAATCCACATCCTGCTAGTCAAGCCCATTTATGAGTGGATAATCATAGCATCATTCCTCCTAAGTCCCTTGGAGCTATTATCTTAATATGATAACACAATATATATTTGGTATTACCAATATGGTATTACCAGAAAACACATTTTATCAGGCTTGTTTGTTCTTTGGAAAATACCAGCATTGTTATTTCAGTCACAGAAACAGAACAAACAGTTTTCTCTCTCAAGTTGCACATTTTCTTTTAAAGGGACAAATCGAACTTCAGTGACCTGAATATAATAAGCACAGGGAATAACCCAGCAACATAACAAAATCAAGACTGGAGTTGTTTATGCTTACTGCTTGACTGTTATTCTGGATTTGTCAATGACCTTTAAAAACTCCATTCATGGATTTTAAAGGTCCATCTAAAAAAAGTGCAACAGGAAATCAAGTTTACTATGGGAAGGGTGGGCTGACGCTTATTGTCCAAGCCACTTCCACCTACGCCACCACTTCTTTACTTGACCACAGCACAGTCACAGCACTCGCCTCCTGTGGTGTCTCAAAGGTCTTGGACGCAACAATACCTCTGAAAAATAGCTCTTCCTCTGATTATTAAGGTAGTGCTATGCATACCGGGAAATGTCCCACAGTGCTCCCGCCACCTCTTACAATGTTAATGTCTGGGCTGCTCCATATGCATGAACCTGGAGGGGCTCCAGATGTATTTTTAAACGCTTTGCTAGGGTGACCTTGAGTTTATGGATCTTATTACGGCATCATATTCATATACATTTCTCCACCGTAGTTACAAATTCACCCTGATGAGCTGTCGTATCCTTTGCAGTGGACGTTACTGGCTTATGTTACACAAACTGCCAAGTATATTAGATATAAAGACAATGTTCTACTTTTGCAATTCCTATGTGCCTAAACAACTCAAACAGCTCCATATTTCCTTTCTCCACTGAGAGGCAAAGGCATTGTTCAGGGGTCATCTCATTTGATTGATGGGAAAACTAATAACTAGTTACTCTACTCTGAAATCCATAAATTATACTGTTATTTCCACTTGCCGTATGTCTCTATTTATTATATTTTAGCTATTTAATCAATGTTTAGACTGATGGAATAGATGTTTCAGGACCATTTAGTGTACTGTAGTTAGGGTTAGGTTAGTTTTTTAGGGTCTTTGGTTAGTCTTAGATGTTTTGTAGGTTGTAAATGTTACTATATAATACATGTACTTTTTCAAATCTAGGCAACGTGTTAGTATTTAAAATATATGTTTACAATCTGCTAAGTGTCTAGACCCCTATTCTCAAGCTTCAGATAGCTTATCAGGATGTCCCATTTCACATATCTCCATTATGTCTTATGATTGTATGTGTATCTTAACTGTATTGTGAATAAAAAATAAATAAATAAATAATAGTAGCAAATGCTTCAATCACTGATGCATTTCTTGTGTAGTGTAAGTATTCAGTCTCATGTTGTCTTTCCACTAATTATGTTGTATTGTGGTTTTGTTTCATTGCATGGTTTGTAATAATGAAGATATTACAAATTCTTTATCCGTCTTTTTTTCATTCCATTCTCCTATTTCTGAGTTTCATCAGCTTGATTGAGACCGAAAAGCGTAGAAATAACTTAGGCAGCAGTAATTGTGGGACACTGTCCAAGAGGGGTAAAACCCCATGGTGGATCCTTCAACAACAGTGCACCCTGCAGGTTGATTAAAACAGGAAGAAGAACTGAAGAAGCCAAGAACGGCTAGAAATGCCATTACTGTGAACTTTCCATAGCAAACTCCAAGGACCAGGAAGACAAATACTGTGACACACAACAAACACTGTGCTAAAGCAACTGGACAGCACAGAGGTCCACGGAGCACAGATACTGCAGAAATCAAAACACTCATTCTGCAAACAAATATACATGCACAGACAAACTGACACACACATGCATACACATGCACATAATTCCACATAGCAATGCCACCATGCTGTGCTTGGGAGTGGCTGCAGCGTTCCTGACCTCTGCCTTTCATCTCGGATCCAGTAACCAAACTGACTTTTCAACCCAGCCCCTTCAATAACACAGGGCCTAACAAGCTTTGGCTGTCTTTTTTATAACACTTGTAGAAAGAAAATAGCACAAAAACAAAAACTATTTCTCCTCAAAGCTGTGTGTGAAAATCAAAAGATGAAATGAAGTGGAGAACACAGATGTTTCCTTTTGAACTACAAAGTATGGAGATTCCTACCTTTAAGGGAGCAAAACAGACCTAATAAATGAGAGAGAGAAATACTTCAGGCATCCTTAGTATCTTCATTCTTTTTTTTTGTCTGCTCACTGAAAAAAGATGCCATTCATTGATGTTATTCATGAGTAAAACTTCTTTTTCCAGATGACTATCATTTTTCATGTGTAAAGAGAAGCCTCACTTTTTGGAAACCTTACATTTTGTCAGCAGCTTTGCTGAGATGATGCCACTCAAAGCTTAAAGGGAGAATCTAAAGAATGCTCTAAGCTTGTCACCTCAAAGGGGGTACATTTTTCTGTTTTGGTAACAGATGGGCTGGTAACCCTTTCACACCTATCTGGCCACAGAGACCTTTACGAGAGCTCTGCTCTTAGATATCCAGCCAGTGTGTCCAATCTCTGTGTAATTCCTGGATCCGTTTGTTCTGCACATTTCACGCCAAGTGGGGAAGGGTTGCGGCCATGACCTCCTGCAGTCCCATAACTCACAGGATGGGCTGAGAGAGGTGGCAGGTACCCACAGATGAAAGGTAACAACAAAGAGATGTTTAGCATGACACATGGCAGGGTAGTCAGGGCCCCAGAGGATGATGGGATGGCATGGAGTGACAACTAATGGGCCCGTGAAGTCTGAAGTTTGTCTGTTTCTGCCATCAAGGAAAAGGGCCCCGCCCTGTGACAGTTAAGTGACAATCTCCCGGTCAGGCTGGGCATACCAAGAACTCTGAAGCACAGCTCATTTATCACTTTCACTAATTTCACCATGTAGACTCGACAGACCAGGATCGAATTAGGGCAGGGGCGCTCTCCATGGCGCCTGTCGATAGGCACATTGACAGACAGATAAGCAGATGGGTGCAAGTAAATAGGCAAGACACATATTTCAGGTAAAAAAATAGATTTTTAAAAATAACAAGCCTATAGAAAAATCTCAACTAAAGAATAAAAAAACGTAAATGGAAGTCATAAATATGTTGCTTTAGCAAAAAGCATATTAATCTATGTTGAACACTCAAAGCGGGAGGCTTAAATCTCCCCATTTTTCATCCACACAAGAGGCCGCTCAAAGACATGAATGATTCATCTCTCCAACTCCATTTGGACAGGAAGTGAAAACAAATGGAGGTAGGTCCCCCCAGAGAGCCCAGGGGTCTACAGTGAGGCTGGATGAACAACACTGAGAACAGCAGGCTCTGTGTCTCAGCTGCAACAGGAGCCAGATTCCCCCTCTGGGCCACTGCTCTCCTCCTACTATCTATATAGAGAGAAAATATTCCTCATACATACACCACTACCTACTCCTTTATTCACCAACCGTTCCAGCCCCAACTCTGCACTGTGAGAACACCTCTGACTGTTTCACCCCGCAGGAGAGCTGGAGGAGATAGATATATTATCAGGTTGGTTTAGGAATGGATTAAAATGTTTTTTGTGTATGCAATGCAACTGCCTTGAACAGGGTTTCTGTAAAGATCGACTTGGTTAGGCTCAAGCAACAAAACTACTTAGTTAGGTTTAGGATAAGATTGATTTGGTTAGGCTTAGGCAACAAAACTTCTTAGTTAGGTTTAGGAAAAGATTGATTTGGTTAGGCTTAGGCAACAAAACTACTTAGTTAGGTTTAGGAAAAGATTGATTTGGCTAGGCTTAGGCAACAAAACTTCTTAGTTAGGTTTAGGAAAAGATTGATTTGGTTAGGCTTAGGCAACAAAACGTCCTAGTTAGGTTTAGGAGATTGCGATTTGGGTTAAAATAACTCCAGAGGTGGCGTAACTTAAGTACGGAAGTTACATGACAAAAATACTTAGTTAGCTTTAGGAAAAGATCGTGGATTGGCTTATAACTCCGGAAGTGGCGTAACTTAAGTACGGAAGTTACGTGAAAAATAAATCAACATTGACTTCTGGTTTCACACAGGACACAAACACCGGTCTCCTGGGCAAAAGTCTGGTGGTTTTTGATCCACCTATCCAACCCGACCTCTTCCCTACATGGCGTTTGTCGCTCTTTATACTTGCCAGTTCACAATTACGTGGATTACATAAGAATTGATTAATCACGAAAAAAAAGGGAAATTCATGTCTATGTAAATGAATCAATGCATTCAATTTTGTGACTATTTTACAAAGTGCTGTGCAACTGGGCTGTAATAATGTGACTGCAAAAAAAAAATAGAACAGAATCAACAAACACTAGGACTGCGAGTGAGGAAAAACGTATTTATGTCAAAGTAATTTCACGGCATCTGGGCTGGATTCAGATAGTCTGCACAATGTCTGTTGTACAGCCACACTCTTGCTTCCACTGGAGCAGCAGCGGCCAAGAACAGCAAAATAAATACAAGTTGAGAACATGACTCTCCATCTCTTTTTCATGGCAATACACTGAGATAAAGCCCAGGACTGCACTCTGCATGCTTCTGTTTAACCTCAAAACACATACAATGCACACAAAAGAGACAGAAAAAAAAAACATTTGCTATGAGGTTTGCCAATAATGCAGATGCAGAGGCTTCAAGTGAACTAAGAAAACAGCATCATGAAGTAGGTCCGTAGCTGTTCAGCAGTGATTCCACAGCAGATGAACTGATCTCGGCTGACTGATTTCTAACACGAATACGTTGTGCCCCTGCCAGATCAACAAGGCTCACAACTCCTGCAAGGCCACTCCAGGGATGTTCACTAAAGACTGACACCAAGCTGCTATTGAACCATCCTGTCATGTCATAATTTGTCTTAACCTGGTATCTCCAACATGTCACCTTTTCAACAACCAAGAAAAACAATCTTGTTTTCAGTTGTTGACAATGTCTTTTACTTGAAAATACAAGTTTTACAATGATTATATGATTATCTACCTAAGATATTGCAGCAGAGAACAAGCAGTGTGATATGTTAACCTACTAGAAAACATAGAACTGACATGTACAAAGCTGTAACCTGACAGTGACAATTTGTACTGTTCTTGTGTGGATTACCGTAATGGTAATCTGCTGTCCTGACAGCCTTTTATGTGATAAAGACAGTGTTGTATTTCAGCACATATAATTGCTAGTTTTATCCTGTCATTTAAGCTTCTTGCACCGTACCGATGAAGAGAACATAACAATGAGCCACTGCAGAACAGAGACCAGCACCTTCCTCTGGGCATCAACAACACCCCTCCTCTCGCAAAAACTCACTGACCCAAACCCATTTTTTCCAGTCTAAGAGAAATGTCAAGTCCAGACCTAGAACTCGTCTCTTTGAAGGGAACATAGCAGCCAAATATAGCCTCTACGCCTCCTGACATACATCAGGCTCTACGGGTTCTGCTAACAGTGGTTAATTTTGGCTGACTGCCATGCAGTCATTTACTATTAAGCATCATAACTATACAAAGAAAATTATAACCGAGCAGTGGAGTGTACACTGTTGCCTGGTAACCTAATGCCATGTTGGGGATTCATCTTGTTATGGAACAGAAAACACTTACAGCCAGAGCCAATAATAGATCCTGGACCACACAAAAAATTGTTTAAGGGTGTCAACAAGCATGAACATGAAGCTGAGAAACATAACATGAGAGATATACATTTAAGAAACAAATCTCGCCTTTTAATGTGTGTTTTTAAGAATTTTGGAAGTGTTTCTGTGATTGCAACCACTGGTGAAATTACATAATTATTATTCATCTGTCATTTTTCAAGTGAAATGATGGATAGAATGAGAGCTTATTTCCAAGTGTGAAATCCAGCTAAAGAACACATTATGCAGACTGGCACTGGATGCTGCGTACTAATTACCAAAGCTGTTTTTAAGTCTTTTGGATCATACTGAATTACACAAATTGCAGACTCCCAAGAAATATGGATCATGACAGAACTGAGAGCTAACATACAGATTTCTACCTATCACGGCATCACAAAGACATACTATTTAAAACTCAGTGCTTTGCAATGCTCCATGCTGCTTATGGCTGGTTTTAATATAGCTTTCCTGCATGCAAAATGAGAACATTACAATTAGGCCAGACATCCTAAGTGTATCAGAAATCGTCACAATAGGCTATAATACATTATGTGTTGGTGTTATGAGTCTTTTGGGCATCATATATTTACCTGTAATTGCTTTGTTTATGCCATCCTATGTAGTCTATTATGAGTTTTGGGACTCTTATTAATGTCCCATAATGTATTACAGAGTAACTTTATTGAGCTCCACAAACTTATTAAATTATAAAGCAACATCAGACGATCTGTTGCAAAAGAGTCAAGAAATTAAACAACATGCATTCACTGTGAGCTGTAAAGGTCTGGTTGATACAACATAAACCTCTTCCAATAATTCTTGCACTATCTAATAAATCCTCTGCTTAATACATTACTTATAACAGTTATAACCTGGTCACCCAAATTCATAATATGTTGTTATGTTCTGGGGCTATTTCAATTTAAGTGTTAAAGGTCCAGTGTGTAGGATCTGGCGGTATCTAGCGGTGAGGTGAGGAGATTGCAACCAACTGAAGCCTCTCCCGTGTGCCGAGCGTGTTGGAGAGCTACGGTGGCAGATGCGAAAACGCAAATGGCTCTATCTAGAACCTGTTGTTGTATGAGTAGAGCAGGTCATTTGGAGCAGAGCCAGTGCGTACAGTGTGTGTGTGTGTGTACATGGGAAGTGAGTGGTGAAGCAAGAGAGAGAGAGTGGCGGCGAAGGGAGCGAGTAACGTTATGGACTCCGGCCCAGGCAGGAAAATTTAACAGTATTTGGTTTGTCCGTTTTGGGCTACTATAGAAACATGGCGGTGCAACATGGCGGTCTACGTGGAGAGGACGCGCTCCCTATGTAGAAATAAACAGTTCATTCTAAGGTAACGAAAACACAACAATTCTTATTATCAAGTGATTATACACTAAATAAAACATACTTATTAATATTATATTTCATTTCTGCCAATAGATCTCCCTAATTATTGCACACTGGTCCTTTAAGTACTTTTCAAATTGTTATAAACTAATAAACATAGAAGCAAAGCAAGCTCTGTGTCAAAACAACCTGTCAGCATGAGATTCATTATGCACTATTAATGTATTATGACATTTTCTGTCATAGGTGTCAAATAAAATTGAACTCAGTTTTATTTTAGGAAGACATTATTTAATTTATGGAGGTTTCTCAATTAGAACATACCACCCTAGTTAATTTACGACAATACATGAGAAGAAAAAATACTAAACCACAAGGCTTTATACTAGCTAGGAGAGCAGGTGTCCACATCTCTAAGGAGAATCTATTATAAGCTACTATTCAAATACTACAATGTACTAACACACTCCTCACAAAGCAAATAATCCTACTGCTATTCTACCGTGCCTGTCAATTAGCTATGTATGTTTTAACATATGGTTACACTGGCACACCTGTACACTATGAACTGTACACAGCCACACACACAGCCACACACAAACACAGGCTTACAACTGTGTTTTTTCCTACAATTGCTTTGTGCCCATTTCAGGCAGAAGATTGGCTTAATCATTCTGTCATGTCATACTTTACGTCACCCGGCACAAAACACCACAACATTCTTTCTCTCTATTGGAGCTGCAATTTCTGTTGCGTGACATGAAGGCTGACTTCACACTGTCACGGTCAGTCAAGGATGGCACACAAACACAGGAAATAAATCCACGGTGACAAAGCGTAATTCATCACTTCCATCACTTTAGTTGTGAAAAAAAAAAGAAAAGGCATTGTATTCGCTCCACTTTGATAAACAAGCTCACACTCACTTCTTATGTCATCCCTGCTAGTAGCTGACTGATTGTTCTGCGGAGTCTACAGAATGATTTAAAGTGCACAAATCTGCCAGATGCCAACTTTAGGACAATAATAATCCACTATAGATAACATGCATTACACAGTTGGGATGTCATGCAACATGCTGCTTCTGTGAATACTGCTTGCCAATTGTATAGCCGAACATGCCAACTTATCGGGTCCAGTGAATAATTCACAGATGCCTGCCAAGATTTGTTCTATCGAAAAACATTTTGTCTCATTAACACATTCATTGGTACTATGAAATTATGTGTTAGGCTAAGTGTAAGGTGCTGTTAAAATGACTTTCTCTCCCTGACACAGCTCAGATGGTACCTGCCCCCTCAAGCCATCTGAGCAGTGCAGACATCTGTGAGCATTAACCTGCCAAGAACAAGTCCAATGTAAAAATATTATAAATATTCTGAAATGGAAAGACGGCTGAAGGGTCATTTGGAGTGGCTGTGAAAGGCTTTCATGTCAAGTATGAGCAGTGTTTTTCTTGTGTTGCTGTCTAAGTGAAAATGTCATGTGTACACTTGAGGGTCTGTGGTTCTTGTGTTTTCCTAATACCTTGCTTAGCGAAGATTGAAATGCTGTCACCATATGACAGCTGTGGAAAGAGCACTGGTCATCAAAGCCATCATACAAGAGCCATTTCAAATGTAACACATCTGCTGAAAGTTTTGGTTGGAGTGAGATTGTGTCCAGCAAAACAACTGAGAACCAAACTAACTTCATAATATAAACCTCATTACAACAGTGGCACTGTCAATTCACTTTCGTTACTGGCATCCAAATACATATTTAAGATGAAAAAAAATAAACTCCTTACTTTTGACTCTACCCAGGCATGTTCATGTCTTCATCTGCTTGTGTTTGCGGTTTTGGTTCTTTAGTATAAACACAAAACATGCAGGAAAGTAGCTGTAGATTTAAAGATGTATTCGTCACATATATAATCGTACAGAGAACAATATGCAGTTTACTGCTTATCACCATATGATATAGACATTGCAAATGATAGAAATACAGAAGTAAAGCGTGTAATCAGTGGTGGAAACTAACTACATTTACACAAGTGCTGCACCCAAGTACAATTTTGGGGCACTACTAAGTATTTCCATCTTATGCAACTTTGCACTTCTGCTCTACTACATTTTATGAGGGAAATATAAGTATGTTTACTCCACTACATTCATCTAACATCTACAGTTTAGTTCAGATTGAGATTACACATGCAGAACATGTGTTCAGTATATAAAACATGATGCACTTTAATAGATTAAACTATAACCAATAATGTTTTACAGTTAAAATTAACTCCACCTTGACAAACTACAATATTAAAGTACTGCCTACATGTTAATGCATCCATAATAATGATCTAATAATATACTAATATAACACTGCATTATGAGTACATATCGTTTTGTACATTTGCCACTTAATAGCCAACTGTACTTTTACTTCTTAAACCTTTCATGCAAGAAAAATGAAATAAAATGCAGGACTTTTACATGTAATGGCGTATTTACAGAATATTGTTTGGTATGCTGAATGATCTGAATACTTCCTCCACAACTGGATATACTGTATTGTAACATAAAGTACCTTTGCTAATTATATAAGTATAGGGTGGTAGCTGTTGAGATGTTTTTACAAGTATGGCTGTAATTAGTGGACTAATAGTTGTTCAAATGTAGGCTACATCACACTGCTCACAATCCCAAAAGATTTTTATATCATATTCAGTTTTTTATTTAATAGCTATATTAAAATATTGGTCACATCAAGTCATGTGTAGCCTGTGACAAGGGGTGACGCAGCCTGGTTAATTAATGAGTTATCAAATAAGAACTTTCAACCACGTCTGGTGCATCATACATTCGTAAGCAAGTCTATTTATAGACTGCACAACAATACCCCACATGTTGGAAATAATAATAACAGTCTGTAAAAGAAATAATTATAAGGTCCGTCAGTAGTTTAGCAAAAAAAAAAAAACATTTTAATTTTCTGTGGTTGAGAGGAGAATGTCGCACCTTGTTATGACCAGGGTCTGAAATTAAGTTTTTTCCTCACGTGTCACTGTGGCAGGTCACTGAACATTTCTACTAGCCACACAATTTTTTTGTCTAGCACTTCTGAAATCTATGTAGAACGCTTTAGAACTGTAAACACTGGGACTGTGTATTAGCAATAATCTGGCGATACGATACGTATCATGATACAGGGGTTACGATTCAATATATCGCGACATATTGCGATACTGTAAGCAAGGCAATATATTGATTTTTTAAAATCTAATTTCAGGAAAACGGTCATAGTATAAAAAACACACTGCCACATGCATAAAATCTGAGTAAAAAGAAAATTTTTAAACTTTTTGATGCAATCAGAATAGTAGGATCTGCATTTGCATTTCTCTTTGCAAATAAAATAAAGTATTGACTGAGTTCATCTTTGCTTGTAAACTATTAATTAGAAATTAATACAGGGGTTTTGAGAATCGATACAGTATCACAAAACATAATATTCAAAACTCCATATTTTTTATATTTTCTTACACCCCTAGTAAACACTGAGTCAATGGCAACAGACAGTGGAAATGTGGGTCATGTAACCTTAATCACTGACTATTTTGAATTTAGGAATTGCTTTTGAAAAATAATATTTTAATATAAGGAAAACCTATCTGCCATGGTGGCAGGTGACCTGAAAGTTTTACCCGCCACAGCCAACATTTATCCTGTTATTTAGCAGGTGGCAGGTGCTAATTTCATTCCCTGGTTATGACACAGACAGTTCCGGTCTACTTTTGTTGGCGGACTCACAACAGATCTACAAAACGACCACCTGTGTGACCACACCTAATTCAAATGTCAATGCGCCGACCTGTTAGCACCATGGATATATAGCATTAGCAAACTGTTTTTGCTACTGTTCAACAACATAATAGCTTGGTGGAAAAATATTATTCTTATATAATTATTTTCATTTCTGTGGTTGAGAGGAGAATGTCGCACCTTGTTATGACACAGACAGTTCCGGTCTACTTTTGTTGGCGGACTCACAACAGATGTACAAAACGACCACCTGTGACCGCAGAACCAACTAGTGATGGGAATTCCGCTCTTTTTAGTGAGCCAGATCATTTGGCTCAGCTCACCAAGAAGAGCCGGCTCTTTCGGCTCCCTAACGGCTCTTCGTTTTACCACTTCTGCCTTTTATAATTCAGCCAAATTCAGTGCTGTTTTGACCTATGATTATTATGTGTGCATATATATATATATATATATATCACTTAAATGATTCAATATAATTATACTAAACCTTATAATTACCAGAATACCATAATTTTACATGCTGCTTCGTTTCCAACTGTCACTCATCTTGTCTGCTATTCATGCACCACACTGCACCTCAGCACACCGCAACGCAATGCAACGCAACACATGGCACCTCAGCGCACCGGAACGCATCGCAACGCAACGCACCGCACTCCTCTCACTTTCTCTCTTTCTCTCCCTCCTGCTCTGTACCTGAAGACTGTCAGCGCGCCGTGCACCCCTGCCCCTCCCTGCTTGATGGTATGATCCTCATCTGTCATCACCTGACTGGTCGCACGGACGTCATTAACACAACATTCAGTCACAGTCAGTGCATGGAGTGCCCATGGCGCGGAGAAGATCGTCCTATCATTCTGCCTTGAATTAATAAAATAAATAAATAATATTAAAAAATAAATAAATAAATAAAAAACGGCTCTCGGACGGGAGCCGGTTCTTATCGTTCATTTAAATGAGCCGGCTCTTTGAACCGGCTCGTTCGCTACCTACACATCACTAATGGATGTATAGCATTAGAAAACTGTTATTGCTACTGTTCAAGAACATAATAGCTTTGTGGGAAAACATTATTATTCTTAAATAATTATTAGATATGGACATAAATCAATTCTTTTCACTTTCACTGTTTTGTTGAAGACACAACTGCAGTATGATAAAAATCAATTTAGCTGTCTCATAACTTAAAACATTAGTCTACTTCTGTAGCTTAAACACCATTTTACCTCGTGCATTGCTGTGAAACACACTTTAGTTTGCATACATGTCACGTCGAATTTGTTCCAACATTACTCACATACCTAAATATAAGAATTAGAAAGGCTATTTATCTACCTTGAGGACAGGGTTGAGGGTTGTTTGACGTGTTGCTGCTGCTGTTGTAGATTGGAGGACAGTGTCTGTGACGACTGAGCTATAAATAATCTAACTTGGTCGAAAGAGGGGACGATATAAAATCCCAGCCAAGGTAGTGAACAACACTGTCTACTCCACTGTCCTCTCTGGTGATGTCTGTGATGGAGAGACGAGACACTGTCTGTCCTCAGCAGGTGCACCAGCTGTCTCTCGTGCAAATTCATCAATCATCTGGTGATAACTTTCACTATATAGTGCTGTATATCCTGTTGCGTGTCAACCTCTAAAAAAACTCGTATAATAAACTGGCTTGCATGTAAAGAATTGTTATATTTTAGTCTATTCTGACAGATTTTATTTCTTTTTATTATTTTTAAACTGTTAACATTATATCATGTTTATATTTATTTTTGTTTATAGCTTATTTTGTTTATTGTATATTGGTAGAATTTCATTTTTTTTTATTCTTATTATATTCTAACGTTTTTATCTATTCTTTTGTTATTATACTGCTTACTTGCACCAACAAAACCAAAGCAAATTCCTAGTGTATACCTCTTACACCTGGCAATAAACACGATTATGATACTGATTATAATATCAATAGATGCATGCACCAGGAATTGTGATAATAGGGGGTATGATACTCTCAAGTAGCTCACTGCTTGTAAAGAGGCTATTATTTGCTTGTTATTGCATAACATGTGAATGCTACGACAGCTGCGTCTACAGACTACAGTTTTGCAATGATGCGCCTCCTAAAAATAGCACCTGTAGAGTCCACACAAGTGCACAAAAAAGATCATTACAATGGAAACAGTGCCATCCACTGGTCGTGCTAGTCATTGTCATCAACTGGGACTCTACTGACTCCAATGGGACTTTGTATAAGATTATTACAATGGAAACAGTGCCATCTACTGGTCGTGCTAGTCATTGTCATCAACTGGGACTCCAGTGGGACTTTGACTGGGATTTGTTTGGCCTCATTGTCACATCAGTTGCTGCTGTGCATACAAAAACAATAATCTATGAATTAGAAATGTATTAATTAGGGCTGTTAATTGATTGAAATGTTTAATCTCAAGATTGTCCATAGTTAATCGCGATTAATCGCACATTAATCACACATTTTTTATCTGTTGTCAAGTATTTAATACTCTTATCAACATGGGAGTGGGCAAATATGCTTGCTTTATGCAAATGAATGTATATATGTATTATTAGAAATCAAATAACAACACAAAACAATGACAAATATTGTCCAGAAACCCTCACAGGTATTGCATTTAGCATCAAAAATATGCTCAAATCAGAACATGGCAAACTGAAGCCCAACAGGCAACAACAGCTGTCAGTGTGTCAGTGTGCTGACTTGACTATGACTTGCCCCAAAAGTGCATGTGATTATCATAAAGTGGGCATGTCTGTAAAGGGGAGACTCGTGGGTACCCATAGAACCCATTTTCATTCACACATCTTGGGGTCAGAGGTCAAGGGACCCCTTTTGAAAATGGCCATGCTAGTTTTTCCTCGCCAAAAATTTAGCGCAAGTTTGGAGCGTTATTTAGCCTCCTTCACGACAAGCTAGTATGACATAGTTGGTACCAATGGATTCTTTAGGTTATGTGATACCAGTATCTTCACTCTAGGTTTGAAACTGAGCCTGCTACAACCTTAAAATTCGCAAGTTGCGTTAAAGAAATTAGTGGTATTAAAACGAATTTGCATTAACACGTTAACTTTGACAGGCCTAGTGTCAATAAATCTATTCTTATATGTCCAGTGGTTTGGCCTGTGCTCAGATGAGGTTTGTAATGCAACTTATCAAAGAATCTGTCATTGCACTCGGTCCATAACTAGGGGACAATGTGATGTGAACCTACAAACTGAGCACTTTCCCACTCTTCTGGTTGCATAAACTGCCCACTGTCAGGGAATTTGGTGAAACAGGAAGATGTTTATTATCTCAACCAGGAGCAAGGCCTGTGTGATTAGCACAGATTAAATGCAGATTTGTCATCGTCATAAATCTACAGCTGTCTACGGTCTCACATTTTTATTTGTCACTTCAAAGCATTCTTCAGTGTCTCTCCTTAGTTTACCGTTTGGCCCGGAGGACAAATGTCTTCGCTTTAGCAGAAGTACCTCATCTCATCTCTGTCCACCTGTTTCCCACATCACTGCTCAATGTGTTTTGATACATCCTCATCCATTTCCGTCATGTTCCCCAATGAATATGAATGCTTCTTGAAATAATTTGAGCCTTGACTTTCAGAAGACAGTATATGACAAGGATTTGGATTTATCTGCTGATTATGTGGTCTCTGGTTCAATATCAGCGCTCCAGGAACAGTGGTGGGAAGCGGTGAGCTGAAATGCTCTCTCCTCCCATCTTGCCACTGTCCTACAGCAGCTGGGAATGACCCAGTGGGTGACACCACTTTCATCCCAGGACCCCGACTGTCCAGCTGTTTGCTATCCCTCATCCTGACGGCTGGACAGACAGGGGCACAGCCCAGCATCAGCGGATCTGAGACGTGATCCTGCATGCATGTCACTGTGGCTGTCTCATCGCTGTGCAGTACCCCACAGCTGGCACCTGGACGATAAGAACTATGTCATTTCTCAGCAACAACAACTACTACATTATTCTGTTCTGGTGGTAGG
Organism: Sebastiscus tertius; assembly: GCA_916701665.1. NCBI lineage: Eukaryota > Metazoa > Chordata > Actinopteri > Perciformes > Sebastidae > Sebastiscus > Sebastiscus tertius. Next base: position 31,203 of record CAKAOH010020329.1, on the reverse strand, counting down.
TGGGAGGACCCAGAAACTGGTGCTTTGGATTTTTTGTCTAGCAAAAAATCAAAATGTCTTCATTACTTAAAATATGTGAATAAAGAAACAAACAAAAGCTTCAAAAGGCTCCAGTAGAAATCACACACACACAGACACAGACACACACACACACACATGCAGAGTCCTGTAAACAAGAAGGGTCAGGGTGCAGTTTTTAAGAGGGGTGCAGATTGGGGAGGTATGCGAGTATGCATCTGTTTTCTCCATTTATGCATTTACTCCTTTGTCCGCTGTTTCTCCTCTTCTTAATTCAATTTGTGGGAATCGCTCTCCACCTCAGCCGCCCCCAGTGAGAAATTACTCCTGCTTTGGTTACTGTGGCCTTCGCGGGGCTTAGGGACAGATCCAGGAGGATTACCCCCAGCAAACGCGACCAACCTACACCCAAAATCATCAACATAGCTGCCGCAACCTTTTCCCTCTCCCCTCTCTTTGTATCCAGTGCCTTGAAATGTGAGACTACCCTGGAAAGTCGCCTGGTGAGCATAACCCACATTCTTTCACAAGACCCCCACTATACCTCCCTCACTCACAAAACTGTACTACTTTGCCATACTGCTTTGTTTTATTTCTTAATGGCACAGATGCCTCTTGGAGGATCACAGGGATTAATACATATCTGTGTCCTGCCTGACAGCATGAGACACATATTAGTTGCTTATTTCTAACATGTTTCTGTGGGGAAGTGGCATAAAGATTTATTGTCATTTTTCATTTAAGAGGTTTTAACAGAAGGGAAGTGTCGCTGCTCTTGGTGTTTTAATACTGTAGCAGTTACATATTATCAGTATGCTACATTAACATATATGTATTTCTATACTGAACTCTTGAAACTGAGTGGCGGTGCTGCAAAAATCAAGCAGCACATTTTCTAATCCTGAACTGTGAACTTTTGAATGTCAATGTACTGATGCTGTGACAGAACCACTATAAGTCACTGAGTGCACCATAAACAGACAGTTTTGTGTCCAAGCCTTTTGGCACTCTTCCATAATGTCATCCCTGCCAGTCCAGTCTGTGGTATTTTCACCATACAGAGGAAATCACTGTCCTACATCATCAGCTGTTGTGGTTGTAACATTCCACGAGTGATTCAACAGACACCCTTATTTTCAGGATTATTAATGCATACACTTATTTTCCTCAAATTTTGGTATAAGCGGAAATTAGTTTATAATCTTGTCTCGATCTGGAATCACTAATTTTTTTGTTCTAAATTGTTTAAAGTTGTATCACAGGGAAAGGGTTGCATGAATCACACAAGTCTAGTGCTCTCAAATTGACCCTGCAAAATGCCCAAATAACAAGTAAATAAGTCTACAGATTTGGGCTTTAAGTTCACAAGAGTTTACATATTGTATTTGTATTCCTCATTAGAAGCTGTCCAGTATGATTCCCCTTGGGGAACTACTTTTAAGAAATGTGGAGAGTGTCTGTGGGGGTTTACTCTTGTTTTTAACCTCCTACTCCTACCTTTTACATTTATCACTTTTATGACTTGTGTTCTATTGCTGTTGTGTCTTAACCAGGTCTCTCTTGAGCATGAGACCCCCTGATCCCTGATGAGATTACCTGTCTGAATAAAGATTCAATTAAAAATAAATAAATAAAAGTTTGATGCACATCAGCTACTTTCAAAGCCTGCTTGTAGTTAAAGGGTGAGTCACTAGAGGGCCATATTGCACAACATTTTGGTGTTAGGATACAGGATCTGAAACGCACTGGAGACTTAAAACCCTCCAACCTGTGGGGTTTTTCAGAACTCACTTTTTGTGTACAGTAGATGACAATATACTGTCTTATTATCTTACAATAAACCCATGAGATCCCAAGAGGAGTACGAAGGTGTAGTAGGAGTATATGGTTTCAGTTGTGCATGTTTATTATGTAGTCATATTATTTCTTTATTTATATTTATTGTCTCTAGGTGGAGGCTTCAGATAAGCCCAGTGGGTTTTTTGCCTCTTCCGGCAATTTATATTATTTTTTTGTTATGTTGTATAGTCTTAAATTGTGCAAAACAAATAAACAAACAAGTAAACAAACATGTCCACCACTTTCCTCAAAACAATTATTTTGTATCCAAACTATGCACCATGGCTGAAAAACGTACCCAAATGGCACCCATGGTAAGGAAAAAGAGGAAGAAGACAGCAGGTTTATAACAGGACATTTAGAACTGCTGGTGCTGCTGCAACAAAAAAAGATATCTGTGACCACAAGGCCAGAAGAGTATTACCTCCCCAGCTAGTAATGTCTGCACACAATTTCAAAACGGATTTCCTGGCTTCCATGGGGCTAATTAAACATGCAGCATGGTTTTTGTGACAGCATGTCATGACTACCTTCTTGAAGAAGAGTGAAACTTCCCTTCCTGAAAGAATACTGTTAATATAACACCAGTGGCTCCTCTATAGAGTTGCTCTGCAGCCAATGGTAGCATGGTTCTCTCTTTTTTTCTGCAACTTCAAGATGAGTCATCTGTGTGTAAATAGAATAATAAGCAGCTGTTAGAGAAAAGCCGGCCAAAACGGATCCAAATATCGCGACACATCTACTCAAAAGAGCGCAGTATATAATATGTGCCAAATAATGTGAATTAATTGCATTGCATGTTTTAAATCAATCAAGTCACTTTATTTAATTTAATTTGTAGCATTCCCAGACCATACATACATACATACAACAGACAACCAATAATTAGTTAAGTCAAAGGAAACATGGCATGGGGCAGTTGGAGGGACAAGTTACAATAAGAACCATATAAATAGGATTATCGCAATAAAAGCCCAAAAATAAGAAACAATATATGAGAACAACATATCTTCCTAGTTCCTCTAAATGACAGTCATTTAAAATGGGTATGGTCTGTGTTCAGCAGCTTAACAGCAGAAGGGATAAAGGACTTGGAGTAACGATTTGTTCTCCATAAGGGCACATTATAAACTCGGCCTAATTAGCAGCTGTTAGTGGGAAAAGCCGGATCCAAAACGGATCCAAATAGCTCGACACATCTACTCAAAAGAGCGCAGTATAGTGTGTGCCATATAATGTGAATTAATTGCATTGCATGTTTTAAATCATTTGTTACAAAATATCTACATTTCTTCTTCTTCTTCTTTATTGGCATTACCGCCACCAACTGGTATGGAGTGTGGATTAGGATTATTCTGGCTAATAATTACTATATCCCCAAAAAATAAATAATAGAAAAAGAAAAAAGAAAAGAAAAAGAAAACAAACAACCTCATATTTTTCCAATCATATCAATTTTTCGAAGATACTGAAATAATGTTTTATAACACTAATTAGTGAGTTATTTTATCTACTACATTTATTATAACACGAGCGTATATAGACAGACAGCAATGCAATATTCAACACAGTGCGTCTGTCACACACACGCTGTTAGCAAACAACCAATCACCGACTCGCTCACTGGGAGGCGCAGCGCGTTCGTCCAATAGAATCGCGTCTTGTTGCGAGGCGTCGTATGGTGGCGGCAACGCTATGGAGTTTCCGCTGCTGCTCTCTGCTTCACTGCCATCAGGTTAGGAAGCTAGCACCGAGAGCTAACACGCTAGCGTCACGCTAGGCCCTCCAGTTAAGACCAGCGGGGAGAGCTTTACCAAGAGCAGACACTAATAGATAATATACCTTTATGAATCTGCATGAGAAGAAGTAACATCACAGAAATATGGTGGTTCTCAAAATCCGAGACCAGGTGAGTGATCAATGTGTGTTAAAGATGAGTTGAAGCTACTGTTAGCTCGCTAATGCTAGCTGAGCGTCGCCAGAGGATTGTAATTCCAGCTATTCTCCTCCAAAACGGAAGCATCTCCTTAAACGTGAAGCTAGCTGGTTAAATTGTCACTTATGAGGTGAAAGTTAGGTGCTATGTGAATTGAAGTATTGGTTGTTTTTGGGCGATGATAAAGAAGGCATCGCATTTACAGTGAGACACACATGCTCAAAGCTGGTTGTTTGAGTTGCAACACAGCTAATGTCAATGTGTGTTTATCTCAGCAATTAGCCAGAGCCTTGCGTGGAAATGCTACAAGCTGCTCAGTTGGGACTTTAGTTAGCATGTTGTGACTAAACAATCCAACACCAGGCTCTTTCCAAGTGATCCTATGATTTAATAATAGGCACTAAATGTAGTGTGAGGATGATTACCATAACAACCAAAGCTATCTGTTGATCGTTACGTTACTGTGACAACTGACTAGCTACCTCAGCTGGTGAGGTTTTCATGATATAGCTATAAGACTGGATAACATGTAAACACATAAATAATATACATTTCATTGCACCCATTCCCGTAACTAAAGGTTTAATCATGTTTTTCTTAGGCTTCATGTAAAGCTAGCTGGTTAAATTGTCACTTATGAGGTGAAAGTTAGGTGCTGGGTGAATTGTAGTATTGGTTGTTTTTGGCATCACATTTACACTGAGAGACATGATGCTCAAAGCTGGTTGTTTGAGTTGCAACACAGCTAATGTCACTGTGTGTTTATCTCAGCAATTAGCCAGAGCCTTGCGTGGAAATGCTACTTGGGAAGTGACTTTAGTTAACATGTTGTGACTAAACAATCCAAGTGATCCTATGATTTAATAATAATAGCCACTTAATCTCTGTAATGTAGTGTGTGAGATGATTATCATAACAACCACAAAGCTATCTGTTGATCGTTGTGTTACTGTGACAACTACCTCAGCTGGTGAGGTTTTATGATTAGCCATAAGACGTGTAAACACATAAATAATGTATCTTTTATTGCACCCATTCCCCCTAACTAAAGGTTTAATCTTGTTTGAATACCACCACTGTGTTGGGTGGGATCTGCAAGAGGCTTTGTGCCCTTGCTCAGTTTAGTGATTTTATTCATGTTTAATTTCTAAAGCAGGTTTATAACAGTGTAATAGCTAAGTTAGATAAGTTAAGTCCTTGATCACAAGCCTTTAGTGTTTGTCCCCTTGTAAATGCTGCTGATAAATTAATTTATATAGGTATTTAGGAACGTAATGTATTTATTTTTACTATACAAATGGGATACATGCAGGTAAACTGCTGTGTAATGGTTATAATAAATGTATGAAGTGACTGGCAATGTGATTAGACTTGCATCCTCTAACTATATTAAAACACTTGCCACCTACTTGTGAAAACAAGAATAGCTTTTCCTTATCATTTAAGGGGCTGTGTGTTTTGGACATGCCTGCTATTCTTACAGCATATGTACGAGCATGTGTCTTTCTCTCTCTCTCTCTCTGTTTGTGTGTGTGTGTGTGTGTGTGTGTGTGTGTGTGTGTGTGTGTTGTGTGTGTTGTGTGTGTGTGTTGTGTGTGTGTGTGCGTGTGTGCGTGAATGATCGTGTACCTGGGCTCATGTGAGCCGGTGGAGTTGCCAAAGAGCTGTCTCCATGGTGATGGTATTAACTAGGCTGGCTTGTATGAGGAGAGGAGGTGCACACACACAGTCGTGCAGCCAGAGAAGCATAGAAAATCTCCTACATCAGTCGTGCAGGACTGGAGAACTGAAAACAACAACATGCAGATTTGTCCTTCCTTTTCTGTGGGGGAAATACAGAAATCGTCAAAATGAAACAAGTCCCCGTTTGTTACCCTGAATTCATTCCGAGTAACTCTTGGGCACTATTGCACCCTGCAGATAGTCATGGGCATTATGAGTGAATGAGAGGATTGTCTTATGCCTTTTAAAAAGGGACTGTAAGCTACTTGGTCCCTAGATGGTAATGGTAATCTTTGTCTTGCTTATTCTAAATACTTAGCTTGAATTCAACTGCTGAAATGCATCATGTGGCTCAAAGTTTTACAAGGGCATAACTATCTTGTCCTGTTGGTTTCAATATACTTCAAACGGAATAATCTCACCCAAGCCACCACGTATACCTTGAACTATCCAAAGTAAAGTGTTCACAGTAGAGTTTTTATTTGATTAAAAGCACTAGTGCTTACAATGTTTGACTTTTGAGTTTAATCCAGATGTTTTGCAGCAGAAAATTTGAGTTTTATTGCATGCAGAACATTTATCTCTGTCTGCTAAAGGTGAAAGTGCCTGGTTTCATGCTCATCTTACACAAAGCTTAGAGGGAATGATACTGGGTTACAATGTGGTTGTGAGTCATTGAAACATATTAGGAAACAGTACAGAAAGTCTAGTTCTTCTAGTCTAGTCTTTTGTACATGACGCCTTATAAGCTGCATGGCTGCCCATTAGCTAATTAGCTTGCTGGGCAGCCTAGTGTGTTAAATGAGGGATGAAGACTTAATGAACAAATGTGCTCTGCATGATACATCATTCTGACTACGCAGAGAGAAATCCAGCACATGGCAATGATCGTATGCAGAGAGATGGACTGTTAAAATAAAATATTTGGTCAGTGTTTTTGTTTCCTTTTCAAACATTAGGCTTATTTAGTATTTCCCAGTTTTTCCACCTAAGATGTATTTAACTTAAGGCAGACAAAGGCGAGACAAGATAATGCAGTTTTTCACTCCAGCCAAACATTACAGGTGGTTTTAAAACCTGCTGGCACTTTTTTATAACAGGACCCTTCCTGCTTCTTACATGGGTGCACATTGCTCAGCTGACACACATTTAATATCGCCAAATTTCACAGCTAGAATTTGTGGGGGAAAAAAACTTTTGACTGTGGTTGTTGCAGATGTAAACCCACGTTAATGGCTTAATTTATTTTTTAAACATGACTGAAGTCAGGGAAGAGTTAAGTTTTTGTGGAAGCCAGGAGGAATGTTCCATCTGGGTCTTTCATGGGTAACCAGTTGCAGCCTCTGGACAGGATCCCCTGCCCTCACTGTTCTCCCCATCGATGCCAGCCTCCTCCCACAGGCTGTGGAAAACTGCCTAATCATAAAGCCTCTCTGCTGGTGTTATGGTGGATCAGATGGTTCGGTGCAGCAGTGTTGAGCTGGCTAACATGACACATTAGCAAACTCAATTATACAGTTTTGTGACTGTTGATGGTAAATGGACTTGCATTTATATAGTGCTTTTCTAGTCTTTCGACCACTCAAAGCGCTTTACACTACATGTCAGCATTCACGGATTCACACACATTCATACACTGATGGCAGACGCTGCCATGCAAGGTGCCAACCTACCCATCAGGATATAATCTAGATACTCATTCACACACCGATGGCACAGTTTTCAGAGCAATGTGGGGTTGACATGTGATCGGAGGAGCCGAGGATCGAACCGCTGACCTTCCGATTGGGGGACAACCTGCTCTACCTTTGAGCGACAGCCGCCCAAATAGGAGTATTGATCTCAGCAGTGTTTCCAAATCAATTTGACAAGTCATAGAGATGTAACACTGGTTAAAATCACAAGCAAACGTTTGACAAAATTTAGAATGTAGAATGGAACAAGCCCTTGAGACAATCAGGTGCCCGCTCGGTGAGGTTTGTCGGAACAGGCCGTCCAAAATGAACCAGAAAGTGGTAACACTAAATGGACTCCCTGTGGGATTCAAACCTGTCATTTATGGTGTGGCATAATTATGCTTTACCAACAATTGAGTGATTTATACTAGCTTGTGGTCAAAAGTTGTCACTTGAGGTTGTCGTAATGAGGACAGTTGTTGTGAAGATGTGGGCAACTACATGGACTAAATGTTGTAGGCACACTGAGCGTTGGGTTCCCAGTTTGGACTCACTATTCAGAGACATTGCAAGTGTTGTAAGTGAGCTTTACCTTACAGCAAGTGTTGGCAAAATGCTGCAACAGTGTCACAAAGAATAACTTTAGCTACCTGCATCTTTAATATGGTTTCCGTTAGATGTCTTAAATTAGGTTTTTTTAGGCACGAACATGTGCAAAATGGAAATAAGGAAAAATATCATGGTG